>CAKAOH010034176.1:0-34228 GCA_916701665.1 Sebastiscus tertius
GGAGGTTGCCCACTGATTCAGAGTTATTCAAAATCAGATAGTTAGCTTTTTATTAATTAGCAGTTATGTCCTGATTAGTCCCTTACTCATTCACTAGTAACTACTCAGTTATTTCCCATGGAGTTGTAGAAGCCAGCTGTTTCTCACCAGAAGCTCTGTTCTTTGTCTGCACAAAAAAATACACACAGGACTCCAGCCATTCCTAATATACAGCATATTCCACCCAAAACAATATCCTCTTTTTCCAGAGGAAACTTGAGCACAATTGAAATCTTCATTCTGCTCCTCTACCCACACATCGTTGTCTGGCTGATATCCCAGCACGCTCAGCTCAGCCAAACCCAAGCCACACCAGCAGCAGGAGTCTCTGAAGGTTAAAGCTCCAGACCTGAAGGTGGGCCACCGGCCAGATACAGGGAGAGGAGATACTCTTCCCTGCTATTTCTGGGTAGCTCTGCTTCTTAAAACAGGAGCACCAACAGCTTTAGCTTTAGTTCTTGGTGCTGCGAAATATCCTGAGGGAATGATGCAAATGCCGCGGAGCAGTTTGTCATAATAATTTACAGACAATGACAGGAAACAATTTGTTTCCCTTTTGAAATAGTCATGCCATCTATATTTACCCAACCCAGAAATATTGTTCATTAATGTTCCTACAACTTCAGCTACTCTCTGATGTTTTGTCTATTCTATCCTACTTCTGAGACAAATGTCAGGTACCTAGAACTGCTACTTTTTGCGGAGAATGGGAAATTTCTATAAAACTAGGTCAGGCACAGAGCAGTGCGTTCAAAGTCCTTAAATCTTTGTGACCTCCAAAGCAGAGCAGCATGGATATAGCACAAAAACAGCACCCTAACAAGACACAGTACCTAACAGAATACAAGATAACTACAATACTAATAAGTCTGGAGTTTCCGACGTCCCGAAAGGAAGAACACATGTAGGGCAAATAGGAGAGAGAGCTGAAGTTGTTCCTAACACTGACATCCAAGATCAGTGGACCAAGATACATCTCTTAACTTGGGACTTTGTGCAGTGGAGTTAAATCTCCCTGTCCCGAACTACAAAATGCAGGCGTGTGAAGCCACATTTAGATCAGCCATTAATTAATTCTCTCACTTTCTGTGAAGTCTCCATTTGTTACTTGTCACATTAGCCTAATTGCTGCTTCCTCAGTGGGAGCAGGAACATCTGCCTCTCTCTGTCGCCTATGGAAACACAGACGCCAACCAAGCTCGGACTGATTAGACATGAACAGCCACATATTTCAGGCTGTTCTCATACAGCGTTTGTAGCTATACCTACTAAAAGTAATGCACTGTAATTTGTGTATATCCCACAAAATCAATTCATATGTAATCCACGTAATCGTGAACCAGGAAATACAAAGAGTGACATACGTTGTGTATGGAGGAGGTTGGGGTGGATGGGTGGGTCAAAAAACACATAACTTACCCAAAGTATGATCTTTTTCTAAACCTAACTAAATAGTTTTGTTGCCTAAACCTAACTAAGTTGTTTCCTGTGAAGACGGAAGTTTATTTTGAAAAGACTGTATGCATGTAACACCAAGTGGAAATTGACATGTGTTGCTGGACATTCGTAGGAAAACACGAAACATGAAGATTAACTTTTCGTAAGCTATCATACGAGTTGTTCTGAGTGGATACGTTGCATATTTAAACACCAATGCCACATTTTCCTGACAAGCGACCTCTTTTGGTCTTGCAACACTTAAAATTGGTTCCTTTTAACCCTGTATACAATCTTTCCTTAACCTTAACCAAGTGTTTTCAAGTCCTTAAACCTGCAATAATGGATTTGTTTTTGGCCACTTGGGGGCAGCAGAAACAAGTTGTAAACACAAGTCTGACATTAGCATTCGTTTGGAGTCGTATTTCTGGCCACCTGGTGAATTTAAGTCAAATCTAGGTTTAGTTCAGTTTTTGGTCTCTACCAACTCATGAGGGAAATATCCGTCTTTTTACCAGCTAAATACTCGACTATGTTTAGTAGCTAGTTGCTAACTGTCTGTCTGCCGTTTGGTGAGGGGCAGGTAGCATAGAGTGGGTTTTTATTGCTTTTATTGTTGAAAACGGCTGTCTACTGCCTCCGAAAACGATGCTATGAGAGTGGTTAGGAGTGAACCAAAACAGTAACGGTATCTAAGAGAGCCAGGTGATAACTGTGGGTTTGTCACTACTAACGTTATTAGCCGTTTGATCCTTTGTTATTATAAAAATATTGAATATAGCCGCTTTAACCTAACCAGAAAATGCTCATATAAACTGTTTTTCTAATGGTTGTTTGTGTTGTTTTAGAAGCACTTCCAAATTCCTGCCAATAGGGAGCAACACAACAGGTTATATTGGGTTGCTGGTGTTCACTATGTTGTTGTGTCCACCTTTTGTGTGATTGTATGTGCAATATTAAACATACTGTACTGCACTGGTCCTCAGAAAATAAAGGAAGCAATACTACCACTTCACAACTTTATCCAGAAATAAGATGAGGTTTCTATTTCAAATGCTGCTGCTCAGAGGAATTCTGATGTTTGTAGATAACATTATTAGAAAGAGGGTATTATTATTGTCAATACAGGGGACCATGTTGTGTCCCATACAGTCGGGCCAAACCTCTCTGAAGAACGCGTGGCATCTGAAGAATGGGAGTCAGCTGGAGGTGAAGGGTCACAGAAAAGCATGCGTAGGGTACGGCACGTGTGGGCTTAGCGTCAACATGCCATCTGCCTGCCCTAACTCGCCCACGGAGATGTATGCACGCACAAGCATGCATGTACTAACTCACATTCTCTCTCTCTCTCTCTCACACACACATACACACTCATGCACTCAGATTTCATCTGGCTGAGCCCATAAACAAAGACAGTATTCATTTAGTGGGTGAATTGGTACGATTATTGTAATTTAAACCACTTAGCATTGAATCTGTATTCCAGTGAAGTAAGCGAGGTAACATCATGAATGAATGAGAGAATTGTGAATGAATACATTAAAGCAATTTTACGATATTGTAATGTATGAGGAAATGAAAGACACATTAAAATGTGATTAGGTCATTAGGATTCGAGCCACAACAAGTCTTACAAGTTAGCGGATTAATATTCATAGCACGAGGGGGCCGCGTCTGAACTCAGACAAAATGATCTGAAGGAAAGTACTTTAATGAGAAATTGCATTTAAATCAATAATGCAACAGTGCAATAATGCACTGAAAATCCTTTGTTTTCCCTGCTTGAGCTGGAAACCGTTTGACCTTGGCATTTAGCGGGAGTAAATAAAATGCCACTGTGGTTCTGTAATTATTCATACTGCATGACCGTGTCTTCTCGTCTGCTGTTTTGACGAAACTTTAACACTGCACCATTTGTCTGACCTTCGCTGCTGCAGCAGCTCTAAAGTCACTTTTGACACTGACGAACCCAGACGACGGTTACACTTATGACTTTTACGGTGCCATGTATACTTGTATGTGTACTTACGACGTGTGAAGACTGCATTGAGTCACATCGCATCCAGGCGTGATCTGACTTGAATGTCAGAGGAATGTGGACAATAATGTGGACATCATCCAAACACCCTCTTGTGTACGTCATTAAACGCACGCCTGACATCATCTTCTGGTTACAGATCCAAACACAGACTTTACATACAAGTGTTACATTAAGTTATGCGCATGACTGGGTCACAAAAGTCAGCACGAGTGACAAACTAAAAGCCAAATACTGCATCTTGTCTTATTCCTAACATTATTACTTTAGTTTGACAATAATAGTTGGGCACAGGCACTTTCTTCAGCAGGATTAATACATTAGAGCAAGAATATAATTAATCAAGACAGTTCTGGCTGTCAGTATTCCTAGTGCGCACACTAAATACAGAGACTATTCCCTGTATGGTGACTGCATGTCTAATGAGCTTTGTATTGATGGATGGAAAAGTCTCTCACTGGACTCACAACAAGTTTCTGCAGGTACAGTTTTCTGAGCACTTTCTCTGCCCTCAAACCTTAGGTGGTAACAGGGTACTGCTACTATAAATTTGAGGTATGTGCAGGTGTAGGGGGCATTTGTGCAAGTGGGGGAGCACATTTCCTCGCAAGAAGTGAGTATGCAGCTGGTGCAGGAGCTGTTTATGTAATCGCATCAGAATTCTTCACACATAACAGTTGGTATCCGCGGGCAGACCATGTCTGGCTTAAAGTACTTCACTTTCCAATGGCTACATGTGTTAAACCCAAGTGCTGGTTAATGTCTGTAGTTTAGTGAAATTGAACTCAAGTGGCTATAATCAATATGGATGGGAATCACCAGAGGCCCCACGATACGATATTATCACGATACTTAAGTCACAATACGATCTTATTGAGATTTGAAACATTTTGTGATAAGATATATTGCTATTTATTACCCTTTTTCAACTGCAAATTATGCAGTTTGTCAACATCTGTTTTATCTAATAAGATACCGTTTTTACTCTGCTCATCTCAGAGTTTTCATTCACATACAGTATCTTGTGGTCAGAGGTCAAGGGACCCCTTTGAAAACAGCCATGCCAGTTTTTCCTCGCCCAAATGTAGCGTACATTTGGGAGCGTTATTTATCCTCCTTCCCGACAAACTAACATGACATGGTGGGTACCAGTGGATTCCTTAGGTTTTCTACTTTTATATAATACCATATGGTTCCTTCACTCTGGCTTTAAGACTGAGCCCACTACAACCTCTGAAAGACAGAAGAGTGGCCGTCAGATTGTTAAAATTAAAAGTCCAAACTTGACCTTGACGTTGACTATCGATATACTATGCTATATCAATTTTTTCCCCCAACCCTAATAATCAATATTTTTATTTTAACACTGGATCACATGACAACTTGTATCAGAAAGGCGACCCGTCTCAGCATCTTTAGGCTCATATTTTTGCCTTTTTCGGCAGCAATTTTGCTGCTTTTCATTCTCTCTACAGCATCATATTCCAATTTAGCTGCTTTTGGAAAGGAATAGCTCAGATTTTTTTTTAAAGCCTGAAAACAGAGCCATGAGGAGGTGCAGAACTCTAGTTTTCTGTCAGAACACTTGAATTACAATATGCTGAAAAGTTATTATGGAATTTTTGCCTAATGATGGCAAAACGTGTTGCCTACTGAAGCTTTAAATGTCACAGTATTTTTGATTAAAAAAGAAAAACCCTCTTATGTTGGTCACAGATTATTGCACAACGTAAGACTAATCACCATCAGTATGCAGTATGATACAGTATGCCCCTACAATGACACAGCGCTTTTTATCTGAACATGTTTTGTTTATTATCGGCCTAAGAAGAAGATAAAACACAAAGTCAAGGGAGCACTCTGACTTTAATAAGGTTAAATAAAGACATTACTTATATATATAGTATATATTTAATAAGGTTAAATAAAGACATCACGTATATATTTAATAAGGTTAAATAAAGACATCACATATATATTTAATAAGGTTAAATAAAGACATTGAGAGACATTCTGCAATGCATAGGAGGAACCTTTTATTAGTGAGAGATTCAGTACATTTTTGATACTTGTCCATACAGTGTAGTAATATTTTGGGTTGAAGCATGTCAAATTAGGAGCACGAGTGTCTCACAAGGTCAAAAATCATCTAACTTTTTTTATGAATTGGGGCAGAGAAAGGTAGTGAAAACTACAAGTTATTACATTCTTCTTCTCTTAAGGTTTTATTGTTTTTTTTTTACAGAGGACTGTGTACACTTTAATCTCTATCACTTTATTTTTTGTAAGATTTCAGAGTAATTGCTTTGGCATTTAATTCCCTTTATCGTATCTTTCCTTACATTTCATGATTTGAAAAAGCTCAGATAGCAGTACGAGTTTAGGCAGAGGATATGTTAGGAAACTTTATACTGTATATGGGAGCTGGATGAAGATAAAAAGGTCTCTGCATCAGGCAGCAGCAGCAGCAGCAGTGACAGGTATTCCTGCAAGAAAGTGACAGGATACCGTGGGTTTTCCAGCTGCTTGCACATAAATCACTGTAGGCTTTTTTGTTGTTTTTTGTCTTAGGGATCTTGTAGTTTTTGATGGATTCGCTGTGTGAGTCAAAGAAGCAGACCATTGTTGTCCTTGTTGTCTGCCTCTACAGCTCTCTGTCCTAGATTTTGTTGCAAATTGCACAGTCATTTGCTAGAAGGTCCAGTGTCGTGTTTGTTTTCAGTGACGGAGATTGTGTGATCGTCATAAAGTCGACTCAACTCGAGGTTGTAATGTGCCCGTTACCTGTTCATTCTTCTTTTCTTACTGCTTTAAAAGCCATATCTGCCACTCACTGTTTTTTATCAAACATTTCACGTACTCTGCTTAATGGTTAGAGCCGTGTTTTGTGATTTTCGCAACTTTTTAATTCCCCCTCTTGTTAATTATCAGTCTTATCTGTATCATCATCTTCTCCTTGGTTTATCGTGTCTAACTTCTCACATCATTCACCCGCAGTTAATCCACAAAGTAAATAAAAATTAATGGAGAAGTCGTCTGCTTTTCGCACCCTATTGCGTTTGACTTGCATATTAATATTTTAGTGAATGTTGTGCAGTCACAGCTGCAGGTTTACTGAGTATTTTACCGTGGCTTTTGAACGAGGCTCAACCAGTCAGAGCTGAAGATCACAGCCACCTGTTTTATAACTGCGAAATAATGATGACATGTATTGGATTGATGGACTCAGTCGAGCGATCAGAGCAGAACAACCGTTAGTAACTCTTCGCCACTTTAATAGACAGGTCCTATAGAGCAAAAGTAGAGATTCAGGTAGTGAAAAGAATAAAACATGTAGACAGACAGATGCACTAAAACACACTTACTAATCCACACAGGCCAAAAATATAGGTCTCCTACTGAGTTTGACTTCCTGTGTCTGAGAGGTCACTGACGCTGGAGAACAGTAATTATTGGATAAAAGGGCCGCTGATCAGCCAGCCAAGGTTTAATGAGCACTTAAACGACCTGTTACACCAATAACTTCTGCTTAATTGACTTCAGTGTGAGCGTTTATCGGTTTGCAATCTGAAATCAATTTCTGCTCCGCAATATATTGCTCTGTATTTCATTATCGTGCCATGTATCCTGTTCCCTATACAGTCATTCATCAAACCAGATCATTATTTAACAAACCAAGGTTATCTTTAACTTAAACTTCATATTGATTCATTTGTTTTACTAGCCTATAGAGACACATGCCTCCACGAGAAATTACAGTGGTGTAATCATTTTTATTCTCAAAGCGGCTATAATCAATATTTTTATATTAAAAATGGATCACATGACGACTTATATGGCTGATAGTGATGAACTTCATCACTCATTCTGCAGCTCACGCATTTCTGATCTACAATTTTACCGTTTTGGTTCACTCTCACTGCTCTCGTAGTGTCATTTTCTAGTGCAGCAGGCTGTTGTTTTCAGAGTTGAAGCTCAAAAACCCACTGTACACTACTTGCTCAGCACAAAAGGGCAGACAAAGTTAGCAACTAGCTGTTGAACAGTAGCATTTAGCAGCTAAAGCGAGATATTCCCTTCAGGAGTTGGTGGAGACCAAAAACAGAGCCTAAAGGAGAGTGAATATTGGACATTCATCAGGTGGCCAGAAACACGACTCTAAATGAATGATAATAATGAATGATAATGTTGCTCCATATATGCTGGATGGTTTTGGGTAACCTCCGGGTCTGAAAAGTGCTTTAAACTTGCATTCTCTCTAATAGCCAGCAGGGGGCGACTCCTCTGGTTGTAAAAAGAAGACTGATTGTATAGAAGTCTATGAAAAAATAAGCCTACTACTCACTTGATTTATTACCTCAGCAAACATTGTAAACATGAGTTTATGGTCTCAATCGCTAGTTTCAAGTCTTCTTCAATACAGCATGATGTTCATTTAGTAAATTATGATCCCTTTTAGAGTCAGATAGACCATAAAGCAGGGGATGCTTTAGGGCGTGGCTACCTTGTGATTGACAGGTTGCTACCATGGCGTTGTCCGGTCTGGGAGATGTCCTGTGTTGTCAGTTCATCTAAGTTAATTGGAATATTTTGGTCGCCGAAAAATGTATCTTATTTTAATCTTATTACCGTGTCACTTCTGGTTGCAAAAAAACAAGATGGCAACGCCAAAGAACCAAGATGGCAATGGCCAAAATGCCGAACTCTAGGCTTCAAAAACGGTAGTCCACAAACCGATGGGTGACGTCACGGTGACTACGTCCACTTCTTGTATACAGTCTTTGGTTGCAGCTGAAGGTAAACACAGGTAGTTGTCCGATAGATTAGCTAAGGTATCTGACTGGATTGGCTCTTTGTGGGCAACTGGTCAGCTGACCAAACCAGCTGCTAATTCCCACAAGACTTTAAACCCAATCTTCTTTATCATGCAAAAGACACAATGTTAATGGTATTAGATCATTAAAGATGCAGGCATTAACCATGGATAGCCTATCACATGTCAGCCCTGTCTCCTAAAAATGACATTCATGTATAACTAAACTGCATTATGAATTACATTTCAAGGAAAACACATTTTGTCACGGATTACGTTTGGTTTCGACGTATCTCAAATAAGTTTCTAATGACAGACCGCGCCGTAGCGAGGAGGTCAGGGTGGTGGATGGGGATTTTCATGTTCACGTCCCGTGTGAACCTAAAAGTCAACGTTCACTTATTTTAATCATGATGTTTTTTTTTTTTTACTAAACAGTGGTATGGGAAAGTCATTTTGTAGGAGACATGGTTGCATATGTCATGGTGTAGCCTACAGACTGGTCATTGTGTCTTCCTACGATTTTATTGAAAAAGCCAATCTGACCTAAGAGGTAATTAATGAATCATCCAAGGCTACTGGGAACAATGAGGCACACTATTGCATTCACCCTGTAACTGTCAATATACTCCAAACAAACTGGACGTAAAATGTCTGGTTTATGACCAAAAAGGGCGTCACATTTGTTATTTATTGCTGCAGTGTGTGCAGGCTGGTCAGACTAAACTAATTGAACAGAGCTGGAGTCACACTCAGTATTCTGGTATTTGCTTGCAGTCTGAGAAAGCACTCCAAATGTGATTTCATTTGGAGCATAGAGTTGGACACGGCCTCAGAAACAGCCCCCCTGACAGGCTGCGCTGCTGCTTACAAACCTGAGCCTCCTGCTGTCGCTTCCCTCACACAGATTCCTCCGAGCCTTTTCTGTCCCATATGTGGGTGTTTGTGTAGAGCTTTTTTTGGTGGAGAAACAAAAGATAAGTGGGTTTGTGTCATTACTCCGTTTCCAAAAAAAAATGACCTCATCCTCGTTAAAGACAATATAAAAATGCAGAGAACACCCGAGAATAGGGGTTGGGCCGGGCTACCGTTTCTCTTTGCTTGGTAAATATTACTCTGTCTGTGGTTGGGTTTGTCTGCAGCAAACAACAGGCCACCAGGGAGGATGTCAGTATGGAAAGTGTGGCTGTGGCTCAGAAACAGAGGAGAGGAATATCAGTGGTGTTTGTGGTTTTTGCAATATGAAGGGACTACACTTTCTTCTTTTTTAAGAAAACATACAGTCCGTATTTTTGAAGTCTCTCCCACCCACGCACTATTCATTTAAGTCATCTCCTGTTTCCCTGGAATCAGTACATGATAAAAAAGATCTGTGTTCACTTTTAATCCCGAGATACCGAAGCTGAGCTGTCTGACAACCACATCAAACGAGCTTTCTCTCCCTCATTCCTCCAATTCGGAGCGTGTCTGTCCCGTCTTTATAACCCCCTTTAAAGCACTTCATCTGGGGGCCTCAGGTAGGGTTTCTACTTCCTGGTTGTCACAGTTATGGCTCATTAAAGAGTTCTCCCTCTCCGCAGGAAGGAAACTGACTCCCCTTAGATCCTGTTAATGTGTGTGGGTCCTTAATACTGATGCTGTCACCGTTGCACATCTTGTCTGTGTTAACATCAACCCCAGATATAGAGGGCACTCTAATGACTGTCAGATGCTGCGTTGTGGCACTGATGTCTGAGTTGTTAATCAAGTGAAAAGTCACAGTTTGAATGCATAAAGGGTCAACCTGTGGCTGGATGTGTTGTAATCCTTTTTTTATAGTCACCCTTATTAGGGGAAGACTAAGTGAACTACTTTGTAATTCTCATAGGATTTTATTTGGTAATTTACTTGGTAAATTGCTGCGTGTGAGGTGTATCCAGTTTAAAATATGTTGTCTCTCACTAACACTCAGATCCATCACTTCAATAAGGTTGCAACTAATGATTAGCTTCATTATCGACCAATCAGACAATCATTTTTTTCAACTAATTGATAGATTAGTTTGGCACATAAAATGTTAGAAAACAGTAGAAAATGACACATTCAAATTGCTTGGTTTGTCCAACCAACAGCCTAAAACCCAAAAGTCTTCAGTTTTGCGATCATAGCATACTAAGAAAACAACCAAATACTCACATTTGAGCAGTGGAATCAGAGAGTTTTTAGCATTTTTGCTTGAATAAATGCATCTAAAAATGTATTAATATTTCTATTAATCGTTTTAATGATTAATTAATCAATTATGCCGGTTAAAAGCAGCAATACCACAATGAAAAAAAAAAACACTTTTACTCCATCACAATTAAAAGTCTGGCATTCATAATTTCGCTTACATAAAAATGCAGTATTATCAGCAAAATGATCAAAAGTAAAAGTAAAAAGTACCAGTTTTACATGATTATATAATATATTATTGGATTGTTACTACTGATGCATTAACATGTAATCAGCATGTTAATGCTGCAGCTGGTTGATGTGGAGCTCATTTTAACTACTTTATATCTTGCTGGGTAATTTAATCAATAATGATGTATTATATTTCATAAGGTGGTCATATGTTTTGTGGGTCAAATGTTAATCATCAAAGTAACTCATGACTATTTAACTATTGTAGCTGTCTAAAACATGTAGAGGAGTGAGAATTTGCTTCTCAAATGGAGTGAAGAAAAAGTACTTAAAGGTCGAATTTGCCACCTTTTATGTGGATGTTGAATCAGAGTTGATGGTCAATGTAGTCGATTTAAGCAATGAATTCCTCGGTGCTGCTATATTGACAGAGAAAGCTGAAAACAAATCTGTTGTTCTTCCTGCATCCAGCGCCGTCATTTGACGTGACAATGACGTAGTTGGATGCAAGAACTACAGGCTGTTTCAGCTTGGATTTCTAGTCTCCGCCTCCTGGTAGCCAGAGGGCGACATGCTCTAGATGCAAAAACAGAACTTCTTTGGATATTCAGCCGTATTTATTCGAGCCAGAATATACAGCTCAAGAAATGCAGAGGAGAGAGGTTGTGGCTGCATCAGCAGTGCAAGACAATGTGGCCAGTGGGGATCCTCATGCAAGCAGGAGAACTCCACTTTCTCGCTCATTATAGCATGCACTGAGGAATTTATTACTTCAAATGACTAAATTTACTATAACCTCTGATTGGACATCAAGATAAAATGTGGCAAATCTTCCCTTTAAAGCTTAAATAGGCAACATTTATTTGGCATCATTGGGCAAAACTTCCATAATAACCTCTCAGCATATTGTAATTCAAGTTTTCCGAGAGATAACTAGACTTCTGTACCTCCTCATGGCTCTGTTTTCAGGCTTTAAAAAATCTGACGGGAGACTTTGACCAATCACAGGTCATTTCAGAGAGTGAGCGTTCCTATTGGCTGTGCTCCGGCTGGTGGGCGGTGCTTGGTATTTCCTCAAGAGATCTCAACATGGCTGCCATTTTACAGCTAAACAGTGCACTACAAGATGTTTCTGAAAACATTTGAGGAGAGAAAAAGGTATTAACGTAACATGATATTGATTCATATTTGATCAGCGCTGCCTAGACACAGAAGACTAGACACACAGATCTGCCCCACAGCTTCTCTATCAGACAGGAAGTCTCGACAGTAAGGTCACTGAGAGGTCAACTGTAGAAAAAGCTGATGCTCCTGCTATTTAAAGCAGACAATCTCTGGCCTTCACTGTCACACAGATGATGTATCATTGTGGACAGAGCCGGGGCAGAGAGATGTTGATCCACTATAATGCTGCTGCTTTGACACATTTTATAACAGCTCAGCTCCATCATCCACACCCGTCCCTGGGGACATATGCACCACCTTGTCAGGCGGCAGAGATGCTCATACTAGTACACATGACAATGCAAAATCCTCTGAAACACATGTCAGTGCTTCAAACATATGTTTCTTGTTGTAGTTGGTGTTGGTCTGTGAGAACAGACGGAAAGGTTGTGCAAAGAGAATGGCAAATGTGCAGTTATATGAATCAAATGTGGACTGTGTGGTCTTAATCTAAGGGCAATTTTATGATGTGAATGTGTAAGAAAAAAAGTGACTAATCTTATTGATATGATGTATCTATTCAACATAAATATTCCTTACTATTTACTAACTTCACAGATTTACTAAGACAGTCATTGAGTCAGCATTTAGTCCTAAATGTTTTAACCAAAATACTCTGTTTGGGATATTATTGCATCTGATCAGTCTGCTCTTTGTTCTCCACAGGGAACTATTTTCTTACCTGGAAACAAAGTTTCCGAACATCCAACCAGCGGCGATGAAGGGGGGAAATTTCTCTTCGAGGTCATTCCAGGTAGGAAAAGATGAGAGCAATTTAATCACTTTTTTATCTTTACTCAGGACAAAATGATGATAGCAATGTCAGCTGGAGCAGGAACGAAAACACATGGTTTTCATCACTCTTGTCTGCAGGAAATACATTTGGGTTGAAGTCTTAAACTCTGTGAGAAGAATTAGAGAGTTACTGATTTTATATGCTGCTTTCCATGGCACTCGCCTGTTGTTTACTGGGATTGCATATATGAAGAGTTATAGAGTTATAAAATTATGGACTTTGATATGCTTTTATATATATATATATACTGTTCTCTTTAGAGGAATAGTTTTTGTGGGAAAAACGCTCATTCACTTTCTTGCCGAGAGTTATATTAGATGAGAAGATTGATGCCACTCTCATATCTGAACATTAAATATGAAGCTTTAGCCAGCAGGTGATTAGTTTAGCTGAGCTTAGCTTAGTTTAAAGGCTGGAAGCAGGGGAATAGCTAGCCTGACTGTACAAAGGGGAAAAAAAATGTTTGTTAAATCCATACAAATGTAAAAACGAAATGTAAAAACATCAAGTTTTGGTTTTAAAATGATGTAACATCCCATATAACCGCTGTTTATTAGAGGTGTGGGGGGGCGATACCACAAAATTTGGTTCCGATCCAATACCAAGTAGTACAGCGCCAGAATCGCTGACGCTGATACTGATACCTTTTATAAATTAAAAACAGCTTATGTACTTTCACGTTGCTTTCCAATATTAATTACTTATTACATGCATGTTAAAACACAGGACATCTTTAACGCAAATAACAAAAATATATATTTTTTTATTATTAATTGAATGTACAAACATCAGAAATGTTGTTTATTAATATACATTTATTTGTTGAGAACAATGAAAGTTTTAAAACTTTTTTTAGTGCAAATAACAAAACAAAAGCACAAACTATACCCTCAATCATCATTCACAGCTGTGAAATAGCTCCAAAACATGCTCCTCTTTCTTCAAGTGTCAGTTTCTGCACGTGGGTGACGCTTGTGTCGTTTGAATGCACACAACATCACAACAGCAGTGAGAAGCAGACAGTACAACCGAATATTGTTTTCATGGACAGTTCTACTTTTTGATGAAATACTATAATGTGTGTAGAAGAGAGAAACTGATCCCTTTCTTTGTATCTATTGATGCCAGAATCCTCAAAATGTGACGTAGGTATTGGTATTATCGATATTTTCGGATCGACTCCGACTGTTTATGGACTTTAAGCTAAGCCAAATTAGCCGGCTGTTGGCTGTAGCTTTATATCTAACGGACAGACATGAGAGTGGTATCGATCATCTCATCAAACTCGCGGCAACAAAGCAATGAAGTGCACTTCCCAAAATGTCAAACTATTCCATTAGTTGAGAGGCTTGGCTCACAAGCTGACTTAAACCACTGACCACACACACACACACACACACACACACACACACACACACACACACACACACTCCCACACATAAACTCAAAGACGACCACATGCACAGACGCCAGGAGACTGTATGGAAACATGGTCGAACCCAACACAAAGGAATAGTGGGGTATTTTCCCAGGCGGAGCGATGCCAGGAATGTGAGTCTATGGAATAGATATTTAAAACACACGTGCACACTGGGGACACAGAGACAGCTGGTAAAAGATACAGTAGCAGAGTTCAGCAGTTGATCCATCTACAGTAAAACACCGGATGTGTGCAACAATTTTATTTATCTTGATGTTTTTCCCTGGTGGGTATCCAACACAGTTTCTCTCAGAGGAAACCAAAGTATCAAGACATTTTCTCACACGAGTAGTGGACACAAACAAACTCCAAAAAGCAGTGTGACCCCGGCAGATAATGGTGCAGATAACATTCGAAAGTAAAAAGGTCAATTAAAGGCCTGAGCCTGAGCCAAAATTAAATTAGTAATTTGGGCAGTTGTCCAGAACTGACAGATGAAAAGTCCAGGTGTGTCACAGATACGCTTGAAAGACTCTTGATGGTGTTTTTGTTTTTTAGATGCTGATGACCTTGCCGTTTTTTTAATAGTTTGCACATCAGATGAGGATTAACAGTTCCCTGCGGAGATCATTTCACGCACTTTCAGTCCATGTTCACATTGAAATGAAGCAAAGTCAACTTTTCAACTTGTGATTAATAGTTCTCATGGTGAGAAGTGGTTGTATTATAGAGAAACAATGCAGCTGTTTAGTTTCCGTATGTGCCTATGCCATGGTAGAACACATTTTGATGTACTTGAACAAAGATAGTTTTCTCGATACAAAGCAGCACTCAGTGTCTGAAAGCATTAGATATGAGCTATTTGATCATCTTACAGTGAGGGGATCTGAGGCCTGCACTACGAAGCGAGTTCAACATACCCAGGGTATCTTCAAATAATCCGTTTTTATGTTTTTTGAATGTGGGCAATGCTTGGCTAGATAAGGCCGTTTTGCACAAAAACATATTGTAGTGTAAAAAAAACTTTCATCGATGGAACAAAAGGGAAGTTTCAAATACAAAACTTTATATTTTCACTTCTCTTTTTTTCATACCCATGCACTCCAGCTGAAAAATACTAATAACAACACAAAATAAGCAACATTGCTTAGAAACGCATACCCAGAACATGATGGTTTAACGTTGCAGATGATTAGTGACATCCATAACAGATATAGCATCAGTTTTGGGAAACATTTTAATTAACGTTTCTCTGGAAACATGAAGATGGGGAAATATTTGAATATATAACAGAGCCCTGTTCCCATGCAATTTGTATTTTGTGTAGAAGACTTAGAAACAGTCCACTAACGAATGAATCACATGCCCCACTGACTCATTGTGCCCCCTTTCAGTCTCAGTTTCATTTCCCCGTTTCCAGGTGCAACATGTGAAGCATGTGAACAGAAAATTGGTTATTACATATAGCAGTTTTTCCTCTGGAGGAAATATGTGGTGTATTGGCAGCTTTTCAATTTCTCTTGACTTATGAGACTCAGTGTTTGTGTTTACCCAGCCTCCACCACTACAAACATTCATCTCTTCCCCCCCTTGTTGGACCAGACTGTAAAAAAGAAATGAAAGAGGTGGGAGAGCAAATTTGAAATCCAGTGATTTCGTTTCCTCAACCTGCAATAGCAGTCGTAACATTAATTTCCACATTTTACCGGCTGCTGTTCCCAGCTGCCATGTTCCTCTCACCTTAAAGGATGTCATCTGTTGGTCATCTATGTCGGATATGGAGGTTTTATGAAACAGTTTGTTGTGTCTTTTGTGACACTTTGTGATGGTGAATGTGATCAAATAGCTGTCAGGAGCAGTTTAATAAACCTTGTTAAGCAGCTCATGCCGTCGTTTCAGTACTGCAGGACTTTGAGGCCACAGGGAAAATGAACGCACTACTATTTAATACTTTTAATGTATGGATAGAACACCATATGATGCATTTTTAACTTCAACCATAATAGTGCAATGTTCACAATAGCAATAGTGATTGCAGTACAACTAGTTATTAGAAAAAAAGGCTCAATACTAACAAATTAATACAGATCATGTAGTTTGTTATTGTTATTTTTTTGTCCCTAGATTAGGAATATGAGAGGTACAGTGATATATTAGTTAGGGAATAAATTCGGACAGATGTTTTTCTACTCCTGTACCCTAAAATGTTCGTGGTGCGTTCAAGTTCAAACTTCAGAGGCGGTTACCTGTAGGATGCCCAAAATAATTAATGACTTCACCTTCAGATCTCTGTTTTTATAAACCAAGGTCATAACTGACTGATGAGGCTTTCATTATTGTATATGTAACATTTTCATCGTTTTATCCTTATCCAGTTGTGTTGTTTTTTCTTTTTTTTTTCTTATAAATATATTATTTATTTATTTTTCAGAAAAATAGGAACTATAGTTAGTGATAGATAATTTTACATTGTATGCCCAAAGTGTGTTGTATTTACCTTTTATAAGCTCATGTTTCCAGGGTAACTTTCATTAAAATGAGATTGTGTTGCTGATTACAAGTTACAATTATGGGATGAGGGTAAATGCAAAAGCGCAGTGTAACAGTAGCACAAGTAGAGAAGAGTTATACAGACAGGGAATTCACTCCGTAATGTCAGTCATACAGCAATATCTAGCTAAAGTTTGTTAATATTAGCCACCATAAGCTACTCCGGACCGAGTAATACTGCAACAGCAAAACCCAAGTATACATTTTATTGCTTAAGAACTCTACTATTCATCTGTACGATGAAGATTAGTCTCAATTCAAAGAAATAGTTTGAGATTTCAGGAAATATGCTTATTTGCTTTCTTACCAGGGTTAGATAAGAAGCTTGATACCACTCTCATATTTACAGGATAATGAAGCTACAGTCAGTAGCTGTCAAATTATTCCAAGTACTGTTATTATTATTGTGTAATTATACTGTAATTCCAGTACACAGGGTTTATTTACCTCTCTGGTTTCATTCACAGGCTCACACTTCACTCCACTGGCCACAATGTTCGTAGTAAACTTTCTTCTTCCAACGATCAAAGGCCTGAAGGGCTTGTTATGGCGGTGTCTTAAAATGAGTCACGCAGACTAAATGTGACTACCAGCATGTTCACTAACAAGGGCCTCAAGGGTTGTTAAAACAACACAAGGACTCAACAGACTTGAAGAGAGTTCCTTTAAAAAATACCACTAATGCTACTAAACTGTTTTCGCCATTCTGCGCCATTCACTACGCCCTCGTACTGATGGAAAACAAGAACATGGCTTGTTATGAGACAGCAAATAAAGAGGTCTTAGAGAAGCAGAGGGAGCAAAAATGAAAGGAAAACACAACACATATATTCCACTGGTCTAAAATGGGGCTGGGCAGTTTGAACACAACACATGGACAGTATCTGGCAGACAGACAGACGGGATGTGATGGGGGGGGGAGGCAAGGGGAAATGGGGTGGAAGTCAGAGTTGTACAGAGATGTCCGTTGTCTTGCGAGGTTGCTGGTGGGGTCTGAACACGAGCTGGGGATCGAATGGCTGCCAGGGACTTCAGGACATCTGTACGGGGAGGGAGACTCTGCTCTCAGATTAACACATAACTCTGTATTTTTAGCTTTTCTGGAAAGTTTGACTTAAAAAACTCAAAAAATTTGCAAAATAGTTCAGAAAAATTCACCTGTGTATACTCTGAGGCTCTTTCTGTTCTTTTCTCTTGTCTCTTTCACTGTGCAAATTTACATCTCGATGATGTTCGTTAAACCTACAGAAAGGAATCACTGTGAAAGAGGTTGTACAAAGCAGATTCACCACATGGCTAACAATATTTAGGCTGGATTTATGGATATGTCTTTATTATTGACTGTCTGTCAGAGACACACAGGTACAGACACAATGGGGCTTTTGTTTTGCTCGCCTACACTATAAGACTTTAAGCACCGGTGACGTTCTTCCATCACACTGACACGTTACAACATGCACACAAGCACACATGAGCCTGAGCTAAAGAGAAGAGGAATAACAACCATAAATTGCATGTTTATTTAGCAGATTATATTATGTTTGTGTCGTGCTCGAGGATTACATTATGACTGTGTAGCCATATTGGGATGCACCTGCGAACTATTCTGAATTCTGGTACTTCCTAAGGGATCACAGAAAAAGTAAGCTTCTTAAAAGTATCTCTCGAACACAGGCGGCGCTGACAGACTAAAAACTGGATTTCTCTCAGGCCATATATCTGGAATATATATCAGAACATCCTGCTGCTCAGGATCAGTGTGCAGCTTTTATCTGATGTCGGCGAATCCTCCAAAGAATGTCAGGTATATGATCTGAATACAGCTGTGTGATATAACATCAGTCTGACGCTGCATTAACGGTGAGCAAGCAGAGCCTGCCTTTAGAAAATTATGAATTTGGACAGAATGGCGCAGACTCTTCATTTATTTACCTGTCAAACCGGAATAAATACCTGTAGCTAAATGTCACTCCCCCGTGGTCCAACTGTGATTAATCATCCCATTCCTATAAAACAAGAATCAACAGAGGAAACATTCCCCGCTGTGTTTTTGATGGAGAAACAGTGTGCTCCTCTATCCCCAAGCTCTAATAAACACAAGGCTTTGGCTGTAGAGTTCAGTATGTCACTCCAGCCTCTCTTTCTCTTTGCCCCAGGGTCAGTATTTTGCTTCCTCTCTCTTTCTCTTTCTGTCAGTTTCTCTTGGTAGTCTGGTTAGATTAGCTGGTCAGGCCACAGTAAGGCCCAATTCCAAACCACCCCCTACACCCTCTCCCTACCCACTTCCACTCCATTTGCACGTTCGCGTGGCGGGTCCGCCATAAGTGCCATCCCAAACCAATTAGAGGGGAGTGGAAGTGGGTTATGAAACCCTCCAACAGCGAGCTGCATCGCTGACGACTTAACCCTTTTGTGTTTGTCATGGAACACGCTCCAATGTAAGTTCAGTGCAACTACTGGTACAAACATTTACTCATTAACTCTTCAAACTAAGATGGACATTTAATTTATTCTACTTTATTGTCATGCAGACGTTAACGACTTAAAGTAAATAGATTGTATTTAGTATCAAATATACCCTTGTCCAGTCTAGAAAATGGTAGTTTGCAATACTGACTTAGCAGTACAATCATTTAGTGCAATAATTCAACAGTACACTAATCTGCTTTATTCATACAGTACAACCAATATTTTACCAATTTAGTGATAGATCCTATTTTTCAGCATTATTATTTGCACTATTGTTATATACATTTCCTATTTATATTTTCTCATAATTTCTCTATGTTTTATATTTCTATTCTAGATTGGGAGCAAAAATGTAACTCAAAGTATTTCTGATTCTGATATTTATTTCCTTGCCGGAGAGAGGGAAGTTCGTCCCGAAGCTTGCCGCTATATTGATACACTCCACCTTAAAGAAGGGTGCTTCACTCAGTCACTGAGTGGGAGGGTGTAGGGACCGGATTGGAATTGGGTCTATTGGGTCACTGCTGCTGAATTATGGGAATATTTCCCCTCTCATCCCATCATTCATGAGAGGACCTCAGGATCACGCTGCTTTGAGCAGGTGGAAGGCCTCAAGCATGAATGCTGTTTACAGGGTAAAGCCTTTAGTGTATATATATAATAACACATACCCGAAGAGTAGAAGGATTTCCTCCTCTGCCATCAAAGATTATGTCTGGCTTCAGCTTCTTGTCCAAAGTAAAGTAATGTCCAGGCATTTCCTCAGTCTGAGTGTGAGTTGGCACAGTGCTGTGGTGAAGTAAGGATGTCTAAATAAAGGTGATAGTGCCCTCATGTGGTTTTCTAAATCCTTGCAGTACTGGGGATAATCCTCTAATCCAGTCTTCTCTATGTTAATCCTTTTTTCTTTTTTTTTTTTGCAGTGAATAAAACGGTAATGTTTTCATATATTCTCACAAATGGAAATAATGCGCTCATGTTGTATAATTCATTCTTCATAAATTCTGCAGTGTTTAGTCTTTGCACTGAGAGTTAATGTCTATACATGTACAGTAAAGACTAAAGTGCAGAAGATTAAGTATTAATTTAAACATTAACTCTAGAGCTGCAACAATTAATTTAATAGTTGACAACTAACTGATTAATCGCCAACTATTTTGATGATCGATTAGTCACTTTGAGTCATTTTTTAAGAAAAAAAAGGTCAAATTTCTCTGATTCCAGCTTCTTAAATGTGAATATTTTCTGGTTTCTTTATTCCTCAATGACAGTAAACTGAATATCTGAATAACTGAAAGACATTTGAGGACGTCATCT
Source organism: Sebastiscus tertius (assembly GCA_916701665.1). NCBI lineage: Eukaryota > Metazoa > Chordata > Actinopteri > Perciformes > Sebastidae > Sebastiscus > Sebastiscus tertius. The sequence continues at coordinate 20,489 of CAKAOH010034176.1, forward strand.
TGGGCTTTGAGAAACACTGATCAACATTTTTCAACATTTTCTGACATTCTATAGACCAAACAACTAACTGAGAAATAATCAACAGGTTAATCAACAATGAAAATCATCGTTAGTTGCAGCCCTAATTTACTCTAATTTCAGCATAAAAAATATGTAACATGAGGGAATTAATAAATTCACAAATGCTTTGTAAAATATTATTTTAATTGCGTGTTGGTATTGTAGTGGGAAAATAGTTTAATAGAACACAATATTGTTGTATTATTCAGCATTTGTAAACATTTACTTAGCAATGACCGAGCAAACTCTATCCGCTGCTGCAGGATGCAGTTGAGAGCTCTGGAAAAATTGACTTTATGAACCTTGAGTTAACATTATTCTGTCAGAATTAGGTCTGCAACTAACGATTATTTTTATTATCGATTCATCTGTTGATTATTTTCTCAATTAATCGATTCGTTGTTTGGGCTATAAAATGTCAATAAATGGTGAAAAATGTTGATCAGTGTTTCCCAAAGCCCAAGAAGACGTCCTCAAATGTCTTGTTTTGTCCACAACCCAAAGATATTCAGTTTACTGTCATAGAGGAGTAAAGAAACCACAAAATATTCACATTTAAGAAGCTGGAATCAGAAAATTTTGACTTTGATTAATCAATTAATCTTTGCAGCTCTCTTCAGAATTACTTATATTATATATTACTTGATATCTGATATCTCTGATATGAGACTACCTGTAGTCAGCAGGTTGTCTTCTAGAAAAACAGGGATTATTCTGGAATTAAATACCCATAAAGCCAAAACTTGTTGCTTTTACTCTTCACTTTTTGTACAGAATTACTTTTTTAAATGCTTGATACCTTTATTTTAATGCAGTTCTTTGTAGTCTGGTTTCATTATTACTTTGCCATCGGCACAAATCTCCTCAGTGATAACATTTAATGAGTTTCATATGTAAATTAGTTTTATTATTATTTCATATTTTGATGTAGTGCATCTGCGATTAATGCTCCCATCATCATCATCATGACAAGATGGGCAGCCATACCGTAGCAGCCACCTTGGTGACCTCTGCAGTGACTTATGAGTGTCATGTCACTGAGGTGAATGTTTTATGTACCCTACGTGACTCGTGTGATTGAGTTATGATAATCACAATGTCAATATGAGGCAGAGTGTGAGTAAATCAGAACAGAGACCCTTATTATCGTTATTATTCTGGTTTCTGGGTCATTGTGTGATCAGTCCAGGAATGTGCTTTATCAGGATAACGTGCTAATCTTACCTAAAGCTATATAGTCAGACTTCTAATTAAAAAGTAATGACTGAATGATTGCTATTGGAGGGTGAAGACAGACATAAGAGCACAGACCACTGTACTGTTCATTATGAGGAAGCCAGAAGTTACTTATAAACTGGCATGCCGACTATAAGCACCTAAAGTTGATGATGGGAAGATGGATGGGTGAATTAAAGAAAATTAAAGAAAAAAGCCCAAGCCAGCAGCTTTAATAACCCAAACAATTATTCCACTTGTTCGTGGATGGTAATAAATATAGCAGGCTGAGAGTATTACCCTCTAGGCATCAGCGTTTAAGGTTAAGGAAGCCCCCAGTAGAGTAATTGAGAAAGCATATTAATCTGCGGTGCTGACATTTCAGTGTCAGGATGCATGGAGGGGGTTTTCAAATAGACCCCCATGTCACATTAGTCATGGATAACTTCTAGTGCTGGCATTGGCTGCATGTGTGCTGTATATATGTGTGTGCACCATTCTTCATAAACAAAGGATCAATGGTGCGGAACTATTATCATCAATTTTATTATCTCATGTAATCTGTAGCTCTACTATGCACATTGTTGTAATGGTGTTTATGGAGCGGCTGGGAGATCTTGGACTATTTCAATCCCACAACGGGCTCACAGCTTCATCTGCAGTTCTACTTAAAGGCCAAAGAGAAGCAACTGGTTTTGCACACAAAATCATGAGTTTTCAAATCGTTGACTTCCTATTCTTCATCGTATGTTCATTCATGCAGTTACAATGCAGTGTTTTGGTTTTGGATAATACCTTCCTCAGTGTGTAGGCATGTCTCTTTTCAATATGTAGGTGTGATTAAAGCAGGTTTGTTTGTATCGCACCTTTCAACAAAGAAGCAAAGTGCTTTACATAAGAAATAAAAGGGAGACATGACAATACAAGACATGATCTAAGTAAACAATATAAAAAAAGACAGGATTGTAATAGAGTAAACTGAAATATAAGATAAAATAGAATAAAACGGATTAAGGGGAGACACCTCAGGTAAATAGGGTGAAATGATTAACTAATAGATATCACCATGCAACTTCCCCAGTTGATTACTCACATCAAGACAATTATTTTTGATATTACAAGTTTTCTGAAATGTTATGTTTAAATATGCAAATGAGGCATTATCTAATCCTAACTTTTGGTGAGTGTAGGAGAAATCTATACACACAAATAGACAAAGTAGTAAGATAAACACCTAAGGGTGTGTTTTGGATGTTTTCTTCCTACTTGTCTGAAAGACATCAGGCGTATACAGTTAAAACACATCAAACACTGTCATAGAGATCGTTCACATAGAGCAGATTTCAAAGGAAAAGGTGTGACAATGTACAATATACAAGAAAGATGTTAAAAGTAATAACCAGAAAAAGAATATAACAGGGAGAAAGCCCCACCAAGCTATAATAAATAAAAAAACCTCCAGGAAATAAAATTACTTCTCCACCTCCTACACCCGCTTCACTGCCATATAGCTAGAATGACTCCATACACACACGTTTGATCAAATGAATGTGACACACAGGATATAAACCAGAAGCGGCTCTCCGTTTCAGACTCCATGTTTTGATATATTGATTTAATTAACAGTTGGATGTATAGTGCCCACACGGCTTCTAATGCACCATAAATCCAGGAGGAATAAAGCAGCAGTATCAAGGCATGCATTAAGAGGGAAAGCAGTGAAATTTATGGATATTGCTGTGGTAATATCGAAGAAGCGTGAGTGACAAGACTGTGTTTTGCATTTAAAAGAGTGGACTATCTTCGTTTTGCACGTCCGTGTGTTCAAAGCTTGCGTCCTCGCTGTCTCAAGAATTCACTTTGAGATATGACATTTTCAAAAAGGTCAGAAAGTGAACTTCACTTTCCTCTCTCTCGTCCACAGTGTATGTTTGTGTGCGTGTGTGTAGACAAGTTTATGCACATCCATGTTTTCCCAGCGTGTATATAAAGTCAATAACCTGCCGTCTATGACACAGCAGCATACTCCTGGAGGAGTTGTGGCCTGGCAATCTGCTGCTGTTGACATTTCTCATATGGGGCCTCTGAGATCCACATCCCTTGTTGTTGTTGTTCTCTTAATATCTGGATTTATGATTCTAAGCACTCAGCGTTACAAACACGTACAGTGGATATCAGTGTCCTGGCAGCATGAAGTGAGAAAGTAGTCAACACAGCAACGCAGAAGTGTTTCATATTGAATTAGGTCATGATGTCAGCCAATTTTATGTTCCTTAAACCCACAAATCCAATAACTGGAGAGAGTTTCCTCAACGTTGAAAACAGTGAACCGCTCTCATTGGCTTCACTAGTAACATTTTCCCCAGGGAGGATCTCTGTTTGTGTTGTGAGTTGTGACAGTTCATTGTGCATTGTGTTGATATTACAGTAAACATACACTGTATGTGTTTTTTTTAGCCGTGTTAGCAGCGTGTCTCTATGGAGGAAAATGTCAGTCTGTTGGTTGGGCCACCACTTTGATCCAGATTGAAATATCTCAACAACTATTGGATGGATTGCCATGAAATATTGTACAGATAGTACAGATATTGATGGTCCCAAGAGGATGAATCATACTGACTCTGGTGATCCCTTAACTTTTAATTTAGCGCCACCTTTAGGTTAACATTTTAGTTTTTTTATGGAAGTATTTCAACAACTATTGCATGGATTGGCATACAAGTTTGTACAAATATTCCCAGTCCACAGAGGATGAATTCTAATAACTTTGCTGACTTTTCCATGAAGCGTCACAAGCAGGTCAAAGTTTTCACTTATTGGGCGACCCAATAGCCAATGGTTAGGGTTCATACCACATGGGTGCAAATGCCGTGAGCAGCAAGTCCCTGGTTTGATTCCCGGCTAGCCCGATAGTTCGCTGCATGTCATTCCCCCATTTCGCTGATGGTTTATAGCCGAAACGCAGTTTTTTTTTGCCTAGAATAAACTAAGAAAGACACTTTATCTGTGAGTGCCGGTGATTTGTTTCTTCTGTCCTTACACTTCCAGGCACCCGATACTGTTAAAGTTTAGGAGCCGAGCTCGCTGCTACTTTCTCTTTTACCTACTGTACTCTCTTTCCCCACATTTCCTGTCTCTCGCCACTATCACTGTCAAATAAAGGCATAAAATGCCAAACAAATCATCAAAGTTTTCACTTATCCAGTGAAATAGCTCCAGCATGGATTGGCACAAACTTTTGTACAGTGGTTCTCAGGTGATGAATTCTAATGATTTTACCAATCCCCCTTTTCATTTAGCTCCACCATGAGGTTGCCATTTGTAGTTTGGTGTAAAATGTCTTCACAACAATGGACTCCCATGGAATTTGATATACTCATGTCCTCCTTAACTTTTCATCAATCGCTACCATAAGGTCAGAATTAAAAAGTTCTTTGGTTTATGGTTCTTTCCATGCCAGCAAGGCTGCTGCTGCCTAGTTGCCAAAGCAGAAGTTTGGGTTGGGAGCATGATAATAGAGGCAATGGAGGATTTTCGAATGTTCCTTATCGAGTTCTAGAAAACCATTCAGGGTCCCGGAAGGCGAAGTCAGGACATTGCTCAGTGTGCCTTTGCAGACGCAGGGAAATGCTGACAATCAACTGGGGAAATAGTAGTTGGAAGGTGTAAGAAGCAGTTTGAGAAAGAAACCCCTGCAGACACATCATTTATTCAGGAGAAAAAAGGAGGAAAATATTGAAGTCTGAGAACATTTTCCTGGCAGAGGTTGCTGAGATAGTTAGAAAACACATTAATGTCAAGGCAGTGGACATAGATGAAATCTGTCCTGATAATAGAGCAGCTTCACTGTATTGGTAGATGCTGGTAGCAGAACATTTTGGGGATTGTGACCTCAGACGGAGCGCAGACAACTCCCTGAACGCCTGTGACAAGGTGCTGGAAGGGAAACTGGCTGACTGTCAAATGGATTTAAAAGTAACAATGCAGACTCCTGTTGGTTTGCAAAGCAGATGCGACATTTTTTTGACCCTCTCACAGATTGTTGAAAGGTTTAGAGTCTGCTAATCCTGACTGCATGTGGTTTTTGTGGATTAGGAAAAGGTCACTGACCAGGTTTCTCAACGTATCATCGCAGGAGGTGCTGTGGGAGTCTGGGCTGCCAGAGCTGCAGCAGCAAGCTGTTCAGGCATTGTAGACTCTGAGAGGAGACCTTTATAATGATCAGATTTGTTAAAGGGAGCATTGGACTCTCTGGCAAGGCTGCCTCCCTTCTGTGTGGGATTTTTCATAGCCTGCTCATTAAGGCAGGAGGTCTGGAGAGTGTTTAGTTCAGTTACAGGAGGGTGAAATCTGCAGTTTGTAGGAATTATTGTCCTTTTACGGTTATCAGATGCTGAGTGTGATGGATCTCTAAGTTTGAAGTAATGGCTGTTAAGAAAATAGATGGACTATCATATCCAGCTGAGGGAAGAAGTGCCCAGTTTTTTTGGGTTATGCTCAGGAGTAAGGCTAAAATCAAACTCTTGTGAGTTCAACCAAAGAAATACTTAGTAGACTAACACTCATACGATTTTGTCGATCGATTAGTTGATTTAATCGACAGATCTGTAAAACTGAGTTTCTCCACAAAGAACCACACAAAAGCACCTCTTTAAATCTTGTGTTTACCAGAGATGTGCTCATACATTTCTTGGAATTAAGACATTCAGCATGAAAACACATTAAAAATTACTAATCAACTAGAGAAATCTTAGTCAAATAAGACCAAAATGACCAATTAGTCAACTAATCGACTAATAGGGTGTAGCCTTACAAGGAATAGTCAAATTATCCCCTGTAAAACCACAACACTAACCAGCTGCTGGCTTTAGCTTCACATTTAACAGACAAATATGGCAGTGGTATTAATCTTCTCATCTCTCAGCGAGCAAGCAATTTCCCAAAATGTTGAAATATTCCTTTAAGAAAGATACACCATATATATGTTTTCCCCATAGACTGTAAATATAAGAAGTGGACGTAGTCACCATGACGTCACCCATTGGTTTATGGACTACCGTTTTGAAGCCTTGAGTTCAGCATTTTGGCCGTCGCCATCTTGTTTTATTGCAACCGGAAGTGACATCGCTGAATAAGATATTTTCAGGCGTCGAAAAAAGGTTATAATTAACTTTCATGAAATGAAAATACACTGTGAAAGGGTTAAAGTTCTGTGACGTAAACACGGACGACTCCCAGATTGGACAACGCCGTGGTAGCAACCTGTCAAACACAAGGTGATTGACCTGCTTTATGGTCTATTTGACTCTGAGTGGGACCATAATTTACTAAATGAACATCATGCTGTTTTGAAGAAGACTTGAAACTAGCGATTGAGACCATAAACTCATGTTTACAATGTTTACTGAGGTAATAAATCAAGTGAGAAGTAAGCTCATTTTCTCATAGACTTCTATACAATCAGACTTCTTTTTGCAACCAGAGGAGTCGCCCCCTGCTGGCTATTAGAAAGGATGCAAGTTTAAGGCACTTCAGCATTGGCTACACTTTTCAGACATGCAAACAATGTGAATGCATAGGATTTAACAAAACACTTTGTTTTGTAAGTGGGAGGCTACATGTTCGTAAGAGCACATTAATATGAGTGATGGTTTGTATGTTAGTCAGTATCTTCAACAGCAGTCTGATCAGTGGCTACAGTCCTCTTATGTGTCTCTGTAACAACACAACGTGCCATTGATGTATTTTCACGATGGGACCGAAGCTCGTGGGAGCTCACATAATGGCTCCAACTGCACAGTGAATGATGAAACCCATTTTTCATAAAGCCATGATTGATCAACCTCTAAATGGGAAAAGGCAGCTGCAATAACAACACGAGAGGATAACGTGTGGGATGAGTGGACATGCAATGCTACACTTTTTATATCGTGTGCAAAGTATTCACCAAGCTGTCAGATAATGAAAAGATGATAAAGTAGCAGCTCGTGGTGGTAAATGGTTTTGTATCTGAGCTGTGAAGGACAACAAATGCGTGCGTATGGTATGAACAAAACACAACCTTGGAATGTTACACTCATTTATTTGACCCATGTGTACATTCTCCGCATCTCAACCAGACCCACAGACTCATGTGATTGAACTGCTGATTCAAAAAGGTATGAGACAAAAAGCAGGAGACCGGGGAATTCAGCATGTCCAAACAATAAGCTGCATACCTTTTGTGTGTGGTAGATGTTGTTTGAAATATCCGCCTCATTCTCATTTGTAAGAGGATTCCTTCTTCTCCCTTTCTTGTGTCTTATTATTCCTGTACATGAGGAGTAAGATCCTGCACTGAGGCCTGCACACAGGCCACGTCTCAAGCCAAAGAGAGGGACAGGACAGGAAGCTTCAGATGCTTACATAACAGCCTTATTGAGGGGGTCCGTATTTGACATGTCACATAGCAATGTCCTCCATTAGCCTCTCTCTCTAACCCCCTACACGACCCCTGCTCCCACATGTATCAGGTTGGCTGGGTCTCAGCGAGGGGTGCATTTTGGCCTCCAGTGAAGTTTCTGCTGGGCTACTACAGTATGTTTGTCTGGTGGGGACACTTGACTTGAATGTTCAGACCAGTGGTATGTAAACTGATTTCTGTCTGGATAAATATTTAGATGTCTCCCCACTACCCGCTTTTTTCCCCCCCCCTCTGAGTTAAATCCAACAGGTAGTGTCGGCCTTATATTTAATCACCCGACAAGCCCGGGTTCAAAGGGGCGCTCGCTGCCATTTGATGTAAGCCAATGATGTGTGGTTCGCCTCTAAGTCTGGGTGAGATTGAAAAACGATAAGGAGGCTATTAAAGACCTTCCTCCAAGAGGGAGAAACCCCAGTGTCTCAGGGCTTCTTGGCCGCCGGTAGCAGCAGCCTTGTCGACCCCGCTCGGCTGTATTTATAGAGCACTGTGGATGAGTCATTTGGCCGAGAGCCCACTCTTCGTTCACCAGATTTACAGGTCCCCACTTTGGGGAGGGCTGCTTGATTTACGATGCACCCCCTCCCCCCCCTCCACCACCACCACCACCAGCTCCCACCCCACCCCACCCCTCTCACTTCCCTCAGAGACCATCTTGCCTTCGGCTTGCCGTCTCAGTCGGCGGGTCTCTCCTTTGCACTTCTTTCGTGTGTAGAAATATGCTTCCTCTGCTCTTTCGGCTCCTTTGACAGAAGTATGTGCAGAGGAAAGGCTTCCTGAGAGGCAGACGGACTCGCCTTAGCCTGACCTTGCCTAAGTGCAGCTGACTGGTGCGTCACGTTGACCAGCCTTTTGACTTAACCAAAATGAAGTTTTAGGCGAAAAGAGTTATATGAGGTGGAGGAAAGCGAGAGGCAAAGGAAGGAGGAGGAGGAGGGGGAGAGTGGGGAGGACAGTAGTAAGTGGTAGTGTGGTTTTAGCAGAAACAGATGGAGATAAATCTATCTGTGGCACCGAACATGAACAGATGAAGAAGTGGCACTGTGGGGCCGGCGGTCAGCAGCGACAGCGTGGCTTTTGCTCCCTCAACCTCCAGCTGAGAAGGGGGCACGTCTTCCTCTGCACCCCATGGATCTTAACTCCAACCCAGGTCTGTCTCTTTACATAACAGTAATGAATACTAACACGTTTGCATCTGGTGTGGAGCGATTCATCACGATGGCAGTGATATTATTAGACTTTGCACTGTTTTAAGTTTCAGTTCCGACCGGAGTAACGGGTGGAAGGATTTCTCGGATAGCTTTACTTGTCTTAAACTTAAGACACAAAGATACTTGCAGAGCTGCAAATTACTCTCTGTCTCTCATTGAGAAGGTGTCTTTTTCCATATGTTGTCCATTCATCATGTCAGCAGATGGCTGTTTTACAAGTTACAGTTCATAGCTTGTGTTTATTGCAGCTGTGATTTCAGATGAGCAGTTTATGACACTTCTTGCATTCCTGATTTTCCTGCCGTGGAGGTGACATCGCTGCAGGTTTCTTTTTATTTGTCCACTATACCAACATCTGCAAACCTGCTCTGTGAATAACTTGAGTTATTATTTCTTACAAAATGTTTAATTTCATGTGCAGTAATGATTTTTTTTATGCTCTGTGGCATTGTATCGACAGGATGCAAATGACCATCATTCTCCTTCATGCTAAACATCTCATTCATTTTAATTTTCAAAACATTACATGTGTATTGTTTCTTATAACAATGTCAGACTCACAATGGACAGTTTTTTTTTAAAGTATCCAAAAATTGATGCAGCAGAACCAAAGATATCGTATCTTATTGATTCCACAAATTCTTCTTCCTTTTCAAAATGTGGTGCTTACATTACCCACAATGCAACTGAACTAGCAACAGTTCAGTCAGAGATTCGGATGTGTTACATTATTAGTGGCTAATGTAGCCTCAAGTCGCTAGCCACAAGCAGAGATGAGGAGCGGGCTACAGTGGTCTGATGAACTCACTTCTTTCTATCTCTTCAGTCCCAACCGATGCTAATCCCTCAAGAGTCAAAAAAGCCTTTATACTAGGGCTGTCAATCGATTCAAATATTTAATCTCGATTAATCACACATTTTTTTATCTGTTCAAAATGTACCTTAAAGGGAGAATTGTATTTAAGTATTTAATACTCTTATCAACATGGGAGTGGGCAAATCTGCTTGTTTTATGCAAATGAATGTATATATTTATTACTGGAAATCAATACACTTTATTTAATTTAGCATAAAGAATATGCTCAAATCATAACATGGCAAACTGCAGCCCAACAGGCATCAACAGCTGTCAGTGTGTCAGTGTGCTGACTTGACTATGACTTGCCCCAAACTGCATGTGATTATCATAAAGTGTGCATGTCTGTAAAGGGGAGACTCGTGGGTACCCAGAGAACCCATTTTCATTCACATATCTTGAGGTCAGAGGTCAAGGGACCCGTTTGAAAATGCCCATGCCAATTTAGCTCAAGTTTGGAGCGTTATTTAGACTCCTTTCCAACAAGCTAATATGACATGTTATGTTTTCTAGTTTAATATGATGCCAATATTTTCACTGAGCCCGCTACAACCTAAACATCGCAAGTTGCGTTAATCTGTTAAAGAAATTAGTGACGTTAAAACGGTTTTGACTTTGATGTGAAAATCGGCAGAGTTCCCCTTTAACACCTTCCCAGTATGACTGTTGAATGAGTAATTATAAAAGCAGCAATCCATATCTTTCCACGTTTCCAAGGTATAGCAAAGATGATGGAACATTTTATGTTTGTTGTGCTTGTTAAATAATTTCACCTCATTGTTGGTATGTGGTGAAAATAACCATTCGGGTAATGTGATTGCAACTATTTTCTGAAATGGAAGGCTGTTAGCCATGTAGACATTTCTCATTAGCATTAGACAGTACATTACATATTTCAACCTTAACAAAAGGAAGACTAAATGCAAAGTTTAGCAATTCCTACAATAACTTGTAAGTATCAAGCAATACTGATGCCACTGAAATGATGTGTACAGGATTTAACCATCTGAGCCATTAGAATAACTTGTATAATAACATACATAAGCTTTTAAACCATATATGTAGTTTAAATGCCACCCAGGTGTGGTTGTACTAGATATGTAGCTTTAAAAAAAAAATCTTGCCAGAGGAATGAAAATCATACTAAGCAAAAAAGCATTCTCATAGCTGGGTCGAATTTCACTTTGCTTGGCTGCTTGAGGCAGATAACAGAACACGCTCCTGAATTCATGGCTCCCAGCCCGCCTGTAAATCCATCCTGGTTAAGACGTTCACATGCAAACATATGGGAGAAAGAAGAAATACTGTTAAGGTAAAATGTCAAGAGCAGAAATGAGATTTCAAGAGTTTGGAGGATAGAGGTGAGGAGGAAAGAGAAAAGAGCAAGAGAGGTGTTTTGAGATGTTAAAACTCAAAAAACAAAATTATGAAAACAGTTTTTTGTTTTAAATGATAAGCTAAGCATTTCATTTTTTGACATGAATACTGTCCAATGTATCAGTCATAAGTCAGATTCCCTCAGCAATCTGCTCAACTCTCCTATTGTTAAGACTTAAGTTGTCACATCCAGTTACGGATCAGTCTTGACTGTATTTGAATACTAGCCTGCATAAAAGCAGCCTATGTGATCTGCTGATTGAATTCAACACATCTCTCTCTCACTGCTTGTCTGTGGGGGCAGCAAGTAATGATACTGATGATTGTGATGACTAAAGCGGAAGTCATACACTGTATTAGGGATGTTAATTCAGAAATTGTTTCTTTAACTGATATCCGACCCTCGTTAACCGTAGAGACTGTAGTTAATGACAGCTTTATTTAAGCTTCATAGCACAGGTCTGAATCGAGAGAACTGACCGAACAACATCAGCAACAGTTCAGCAAACGCACAAAGAGCCAACCTCATCGTCAGCATTTCTCTGTCTCTCCACTTAGATCACCACCAATCTTTTTTTTCTCTGACCCAGCTCGCCTGCACTGCAGCCCTCTCAGGCCGACAGCGCTTTGGCCAGCTTTGTCAGAGAAAACAACGAGGATGTGGAGCGGCAACGCAGACAGGACTGCTGCGATGGCCAAAATGAAAACACGCTTATCTTGCCGAAGCCGATGGATGCCGTCTATCGGCTGTCTAAATAATTGGGCGGCGAGTCAACAGGAGGTTTTTATATGCGCGCAGGAACACACATTGAAAACATCTGGCACAGACCGACACAAGAATGAGTTTATTACACAGTGACACAGATGCTTCTGCTCTGGGAATACAGTCACGATTTTTGACACCAAAAAAGGTGTCATTTATATTCCACCTTGTCGGTCACTAAGTAGAAATATGAAGTGGTGGGAAAGGCAGGGCAATGATTGATGAATGTCTTCTATCTCTGCTTTCTATCAACAATAATGTTCACATCTGACAGGCCCTTCGATCTCCTAAAGCAATCAAGCAAATGAAACTGTTGAGTAATGCTTCTATGACACAGTGAGTTCATTTTGAAATGACCTCGGGTGAATGAAAATCGCAAGAAGCATTTTTCTTAAGACTCAGCTGTCAGAATTTTGTGTTGCATCTCTCTGGTCAAAGATCTTCAGCCAGACTCCAGCTTTTTTCTGTTTCCTTTTTGATCCTCCTTTGTTGCTAGTTCTCTTTTATTCTCATGGGGGTAGACAGAATAAGTAAGTAGCCACACAATAAACCAGAAGTGAGGTTTCTATAACCATGTCTGAAAAGTTCAAAGGGCTCTCCCAGAGGCCAGGCTGACTCAACCTACCAATTATGGCTGTGGGGAGTGCAGGTGTGCATCTGCCCTGAAGCCCTCATCAGCGCTGAAAGGTGATATTAGAAGGTATTAGTGAGCGGAGCAACAGGTAATTTGTCAAGTCCACTCCTTGTTTCGTTCTCTGGCCTGGATAAAGGGAGGTTCAGTCCCTTCGCAGAGCGCCAGGATGTTTGTCTACATCTATTCCTTCCAAGTCATTAAGATGAAAGCTGTAATATCTCAAATAAAGCAGCAGATTGAGGGGAATCACATATTATCCTGCAAAACAAAAAACAGAAGGTGAATAGGGTAACAATTGTAACTAATTAGATTCAAATAGAGTCAAATTTTCTGGCTCAGAGTATGAGAAAAAAACTAATTTTGAGGAAACAGCCTTTAGAGATGTATTGTAAACACACTACAAGTGAATAGGGTCATTTTTTTAACTAATAGCTATCACCACGAAACTTCCCCAGTTGATTACTAACATTAAGACAATATTTTTGTATTACAAGTTTTCTGAAATTTTATGTGTAAATATGCATATGAGGCATCATCTAATGTTAACTTTTGGTGAATTTAGGAGAAATCTACAGACGCAAATATAGACAAAGTGTAATTATTTTGGATGTTTTCATTCCACTAGTCTGAAAGAAGACATGTTATGGAAGCAAAATAGCCCAAAATCTCAAAATTGACCAGTGCAAGGATGTTTTTGCCTGTAGTGTCTTGCCTTAAAGGACCAGTGTATAGCATTTAGGGGGATCTATTTGCAGAAATGAATATAATATTAATAAGTATGTTTTCGTTAGCGTACAATCACCTGATGATATGAATTGTGTTTTCATTACTTTAGAATGAGTCATTTATATCTACATAGGGAGCGGGTCCTCTCCACGAAGTCTGCCATATTGCACCGCCGCCACTCTCTCTCTTGCTTCACGACTCACTTCCCACGTACACACACACTCAGCAGCATTGGCTCTGCTCCAAATGACCTACGCTACTCTAACAACAACTGGATAGGGCCATTCGCGTTTTCGCGTCGACCACCGTATTTCTCCTACACGCTTGGCGCTTGGCTCCTTTAAATCTCCACCTTTGCATAGTGAAACATTGTCCTACAGAAAATAATTGGTGTGTGTGTGTGTGTGTGTGTGTGTGTGTGTGTGTGTGTGTGTGTGT
>CAKAOH010034177.1:0-17092 GCA_916701665.1 Sebastiscus tertius
TGCCGCCTCTCTACACCACATCACACACTGCCTCTGAGCTAAAGACATCCATCCTCTCACTGTCACTTCAACAGTTTGTATATGTTTGAGTTTCAGTGTGAACAACTCTCACAAAGCCAGTGACCCCGCCTCCAGGGACTCGCCTCTCTGTGTTTTTTTTTTAGTATGTTTTCTTAAATACCAGATGAGAGTTTGTTTTCCTCTTGGTTCTTGGCGCTATAGTGAGAGCAGCCTCTGGTATGGCGTGATGAAAGTCACCGCGGTATTATGGCCCTCTTCAGATCTTTGACCGTGGTGTATTCTTTCTGCATTTTGGCTTTGTACATAACATGTCATATAACTTCTGTTGCCATCCAGTAGCAAGATACTTGAACTGCATATATCCAAGTTCACCTTCACCTGTACACCACAATCACCCAGCAGCAGTAATTCTCTAAACTCCTCATTCTGTCAGTTGATCCACTTTTTGGAACTGTGCCGTTGATTCTGAGTAGTAAAAACATCTGAACGCTGAATGAAAGGATAGTTCAAGTTTATTACAACTTGGATCTTAATTTAGTTTCATCCATCATTTCTGTCAACGATAGTAACACTGTAGTCGAAAGTTCTGGGAATATGGTGACATCGCTAAAACGATTTGGACAGGTCAAGAAGCCCGAGCAGTCAGATTATCCACCAGGTTGTAAACACGTTAGACAAACTTCTGTAGAAGAAAAAACAAGGGTGAACAATGAAGTTATTACCAGACCCACTTCCTGCTTCCACTTTGACCTCCTGTACTTACTGTACATGTACTGAGCAATGAGGGATGATTAGCAACATTTCAGGCACTGATTTCATTGGAGCGATGTCAGTAATTATATTGAGTACACTGTTATCACAAGTGATATAAATAGTGAACAAATCGGATCGATATGTTAATTTAACATGGGAAGCTTTGGCGCCCTTTAGGCTTGCCGCGGTAGTCAGTGTTACCGGTGTACGTACCCACCGTCGTCTTGATTTTTTTTTTACAAAAATAAAACCCATTTAGTTCATTTTTACATATCAGTGCTGTGTGATCAATACATAGTCGGATGATGGACGCTATAAACTGACAGTGAAAGTGTCTGCTCCGTACGAAGTCTCAGCTCAGAGTAGCAGGAGTCAGATTTCACAAACGGGACGAGAGAGAGTTGACAGACAAGATGATGGCGGAGGATTCGGTGTCGAAGTAATAAACAAAAGCACCTATTTGGCAATATTTCAGATTTAAACCCAGTGCTATAAGGGAACCATAATGTTAATGAGATAATCGCCGTGAGGACGACAGAGCGGTCACAGCCGGTGTGCGCGGCGGAGCAGTGCCGGGTGGAAACCTGCAGCCCCGCAGCAAAAGCTGGACCGGAGAGGCCAGACACACAGCCAGCCGACAGTAAAGATCAAAGGCAGCATGCTACACACGTTAACCGTCATCTTTTCTTGTAAAATGTCCGGTGTAATCGGTAACACCGGTGTTGTCACAAGTTTATTAACCGCTGGGAAATTTTCCTCACCGTCACATCCGTAGAATGGATGCATCATCTGATCGGCTCTTCTGATCTGCCCTTTTAGAGGCCACCGATCAACCTATTTGGAATGAATATGAGCTGAAACTGACCGGTGGCCGATGCAGCAATAAAATTCAGCAATAAACCTAAGCAGAGCCGATAGAAAATCAAATAGAAGTTAAGACATTTACAACACAAAACATTAAAATTGGATGGATATAGTGCTTTGAAATGCAGCGTCAAAGCTCATTAAGTCAATGGATTGTTGGAGTAAGAGGAAAGCGCTTCTTGTATTTCATGTCATTTTGTGTGTGTTTTTTCTTGTAAATTAACCAGTTAGTTACCAGTGAATGGGTGTCGGGCTATCGAAATCAAAATGAACCGAAACTGCCAACCCTATTATCAGTAGTTAGCAGTAGTAACAATATTAGCAGAAGTAGAATGTGACACATAGTTTCAATGCTGTATGATCAAGACTGTCATGCAGTCACCTGTTAATGCTAGTGAATACTAAAATGAATCATCAGTCTGACTGAGTGTATCTGTTAAATTGCAGCCTTTTTTAGACGGAAGTGAAGCAAGAGTCTGTTCTGCTTTTGTTATGTGTGGCTCATTGTGGTAGAGTTGTCCTCTCTTGGTTCCCATGTATGTACAGAGTGATGTGAATAGTTTTTACCAAGCAGCTTCACACATCTCCTACTATAGTCTGTATATGAATGCACTTCCTGTAGAGCTGATAATGTGCACTGTGTAATGTGTATACTGTGCTGTTAGTGCTGGTGACTTTATACTTAGAGCAAGCTGTCATACTATAGATAAAACAAACTGGGAGAATGGGACAGTGTAGTTGTAAAAGAGACTTTATAATACACTTATATTGTAATTAGACTTACTGTGTAAGTCCTCTAAACTTATGGTGTAACAATGTTGTATGTATCAGTACATATAAATCAGGGCTGTCAAGGTTAATGTGATAATAATGCGTTCACGCAAATTCGTTTTAATGCCACTAATTTCTTTAACACATTAACGCAACTTGTGATTTTTAGGCTGTAGCGGGCTCAACCAACCATGTCATACTAGCTGGTCACAAAGGAGGTTAAATAACGCTCCAAACTTAAGCTACATTTTGGCGAGGAAAAACTGTCATGGCCATTTTCAGAGGGTCCCTTGACCTCTGACCTCATATGCTAATCCTATGCAGTTTGGGTCATAGTCATAGTCAAGTCAGTACGCTGACACACTGACAGCTGTTGTTGTCTGTTGGGCTTGAATTTGCCATTTTATGATATGAGCATATTTGTTATGCTAAATGGCAACATGCTGTCTGATCTTTTGAATATGGGCATAACGGCACACATTTTCCGACAGTCTCTCCTGGAAGACATTCATGCTGTTTCACTTGGTTCACATGAAAAGAGACAGAAATTGTTGTGTCAAGAAGAAATACCTTCATACCATGGCTCCTTTCTGACCCCCCACACAGCTGACCAATCATCCCGCAAAGTTGTCGGTTTCAGAAAGTTTTGGCAGAAGGGGAATTAAAAGAGAGGCTGCTCTGTTAAAGACTGGGAGATAAGGACTTCAGGCTGAGGCCATGTCCGGTCCACCAGAGGCTGACATCTGATCAGAAAACCGGTGGGATCCATAAATATACCCAGGTGGGAGGATGTTTGGGCTACACCGTGTCATGAGGATCAAGATAAGATGTCTGTTACCTTAAGGGCCCAGACACACCAAACCGTCTTCAAAGAGCTAGCGGCGACGAAGGCCGACTGTTGCATCGCATCATGTCGCCTGTGTCTTTTGCCAAAAAGTTGCTCTCGAGCAGGCCACAAAGACTACAGCTGACGGCCAGTTTGCACGTACGTTCTGCGCCTATGTGAGAAGAAATAACTCTCCAATACCGGCAGGTAGTCTGCATTCAAAAAGGGAAACCGGAGGACGGCGGATATACAAGCCATTGTTATGATACGTTCATGAAACAAAGCAGCATTTGCCGACCATTTTCACACCACTCTCACTCACCACTTAGCTTCATTCCAGATGGCAATGTCGCTGTGAAAATATCAATATATTGGAATGATCAGATGAGATGAAGATGGAAAATGAGGAAAAAAAAGAGCCTTCTGCGTTTGTCCTCTTGACTTCACTCGTTGGCTTGCTTTCCTCACTTCCATTTCTCTTCTCGTACACTGATTCGTTCAAGCTGAACAGCCAATCAGAGTGATTTTCCCGATTCGACATGCTGAATTGGCCAAAAAGCCTCAGACACAGGCAGACTAGAGCCGACAGGCACTCGCCAACGGCCCAAAATTGGCCGATGCCCGACCTTCAGCTTGGTGTGTCGGGGCCTTTAAGCTGAGTGTCAATATTTTCAGCGTCTTTTTTCAATCAAGTAGCGAGCGTATGCGGCTGCCTTCTTTCAGAGTCCTCCAACTTTTCTCAGTGTCTGCGGTGCTGATCTCTCCTGGTAAAGTGATACTTTTTTTCTTTTTTTGTAATTTTGCCCTGACCTGAAGTCACTTCAGAAAGAATCTGAGAAAAATATCAGTTCTTGGTCCAGACTTTACCATCCGAATTCTAGTTGTTCTCGTTGAACTGTGAGGAATCTGGGGCAACATTTTTTTTTTTCACATTGTCTCAACTCTCTTCTGTAATTGAGTCGTAACAGTGCATATCTCCCATCTCTCCCTGGAGCCGGAGCTAAAGAAGACATCTGGATAGAGGGACCGGCTGGAACGAACAAAGGGTCTTTTCTGCTCCCTGTCACCCTGTCCTGTCCAGTCCAGAGTGGACACACACAAACCGAAGGGCCTGTTCACATTCCTCCTTTATTAATGCTCTCAGCTGCTGGAGGAATAAGAGCTCATATTCAGCTAATGGCACTTATCAAGGTGATCGTCTTCTAATTGGGATGTGCAACACACAAAGCCTGTCCGGAGGCTTCTTCACCCTCTGATTTATGATCAAGACTGAAAGTGATGAAATATCACGGAAAATAGATTTGAAAAATGCACTGGTAGTTTATAGAATGAGTCTGGTGTTATTCTATCTGTAACATTGCACTCTGTTGTGGTCTAAATGTCTTAACAATGTACAAATGATTTAAATGTGTCTTATGCTTCTGCTTATACCTTCTTAAGACTCCAGTGTAATAAATGTAAAGGCAAAAATATTCTAAAAAATGACAATCCTTCACTTTATCGGTTTGATAAATACGGGCTCAGAGGTAATGCTGTCATGGAAACAGTGGAGTGGAGTTGCTGGAGGAGGGGATAGTGTTACTTGGTCAGATTTCAACCAGCTGGTCTGTGAACTGGGATTTCTGCCAATGTGTTGAATCATCAAGTCTAGCAATGACCTAACTGGAACAAGACTGCGGAGTAGAGGAAATCAATAGTACATTCAACTGCCAAGGATTGTACAGTACATACTGACAACAAATGATAAATGCTTTCCTTTTTCAACTTGTGCTACTTCAGTGTGATTTCACTCGGTGCTATTTTATTAGGCTGCTGCTCAGACAGGGTGGCAGTAGTCCCCACCAGCAGCAGCAGCAACGTTGAGAAAAGGAAATCTAGAGAATGGGTGTGTGGATAGATGCAGTTGTAGTGCGACACGACTGCATCAAGTGATTTGCATAAGTCAGATTCTTCTGGTTGTGCTGCAATGAAGCGACAGGAACATGTCAGTGCTTGCGTCATATCCCTGTGGGCATTTCTCCATAAAACAACTCAGCCTTACTCACACTGCTGCTAGGATCCTGAAAAGTGGTTTGGAAAAGTCAGGCATCTGTCAGCATGTTTGTTTTTATATTTGGTGAATTTCCAACTAAGAAAAGAGGAAAATCATTTTGGACCTGGAATGTCTCTGTTTTAGCAGTTTGTGGCCCAGTAACTCTGGCGATGTTATTTTAAGCATACAAGAAAGGAAAAGATAGCCGTTTTCAACCAGTGTTGTTTGTACACACGCGCTTAATGAATGACAATTATATATGTTAGTTAAATAGTCCTCATCTAAGTTTGGAGCAGTGATATGTGAGCTGTTAACAACATTAATAAATCCAAGGAAATTAATTATTAATTAATTAATCAATTGCATTGGTTGTAGGGCTGCACAATTATGGCCAAAATTATTATTTTGATCAATATTGAGATCACAGTTATTTATCACGATTATTCATAGATTTTAGAGACGAAATGTTTTTTATCGCAAATTTACATTTAAATAAACAGAGCACTGTTTTCACTTCTATGTTTTACTGTCAAAAAATTCTAAATATTATTATTTTACTTTGTTATCATCATCTGTAGTGGTTATTTATATAAAAACACACAATTCAAATGATTAGGAAATAAATTATTTTTATTTTTATTGTATTCCAAAAATCTTGGAATTAGTAGTTCTAATTATATTAGAAGCTGCAGTTAGAGCCAGTGTTAGCAAGTTTAACAGGTCATAATTTCCTCTATTATCTACTTTATATTGGTGTGAAAACATCTTCTTTAAACAACTGTAGTTTCTTGCCAAAAACTCCATTTTACAAGATTACATTTGAACACATCATGATAGCGTTATAATCTACCATTTCCCAATACTCATTTTTACTGAGTAGAGCTTGATCGCACCATAACGAAGCTGTGTAGCATGTAGCTCAGTGCTGTCGGCAGATGAGCCGTTCGCTGTGATCACTTTGAGCAGCATCATGGGACTGAATTACAATATAATAAGAGTTTGATTAAGTTAGTTGTTCTTAAGGTTGACAAATTTCAGCTTGATGTCTTCTTCTGAAGAACTTCCACACCAACGACATGTTGTGTGTGTGTGTGTGCGTGCCGACGTAAATCCTTCATGTGGCGGTTGCATATGTGTGTCTGACCGGCAAAAAACGGATATATGAGCATATGAGACTGCTGAAAACAGGCCGGCTTCAATTGGCTGCTGATTGACGGTTCATCTGTTAGTTTAGGAAGCGCTTGAGTCGATCATAAGGATGGCACGAGAACCGATACTTCGGTACCAAGTCGATGCCAAAATTAAAAAAATGTGACGGTGCTCTTTTTCTACGGTGCCGAAGGTACCGTACGATGCCTGTAATCAGGGTCCCAAATTAGCAAGCGCCAAATGCGGGTGGATTATTTGTTTGGCGAGTAGCTCTCTGAAGGCTTCTGTCCTCTGCTCTCTGTGTGTCGGAGTTTGACACACACACGCACACACACACACACACAAACACAACAGCGCCGTCGAGATGTTGGGTTTGTTTAGGTTTTCAGAGATCCTTTATTAAATTGTTGGAGAAGATGATGTGTGGAAATAACTGAACTGAATTTCTATCTTTTGTTGTTTATTGCTAAATCTTTGAAAAGTGGTGCTTTTTTATTATCATCAAAATATAACATTAACATTCTAAATAAATATTTAATGGTCTAATGATCTGTCACCATGTCAGTGAATTTAAACTACCGCTTTCAATCTGAGGATATACTGGAGAGAGAGAGAGAGAGAGAGAGAGAGAGAGAGAGAGAGAGAGAGACTCTGCTGTTTTCTTACAGTCATTGAGCTACTGTATATCTGAGGAATAAAGTCTCATAATTTTCCTTTTTTTGTTGGTTTTTTTAACCGTGGTGCCGAATTGGGTATCGAGAATCGTGGAAATTCACTGGTATTGGCATCGACTACTAGATTTCTGGTATCGTGACATCCCTAGACGATCATGGTCATTTAATTGTGGAATGCCAAAATCGTGATTGCGATTAGTATTCGATTGGTTGTGTAGCCCTAATTTTTGTCAAGGAAAGGATTTAATATATCTGATACTGCAGACAGAATCTATTCTAATCAGTAATAAGAAAAAGCATTTTTAAAGTTATTTTAATTTGGAGGTTCTGCATTCTTTATTTCCATTTTCCACCTGCTGGGAACTCCTCATGGACAAAAAAACTCCACTACCAAGGAGTATTAAGACACATTTGCCACTTTTGACCAGTTGGGATGGATTTGATGAAGTATGAGCCCAGAATGAAGTGACTTATCTCCACTCTGTGTTTGGGAACACTGAGTCTGTGGTTCTGTTCTCATATCCTGTCTGCTGTCTTTCTAATATCCTGACCTGGCCCTGGTCACACTGCACCTTGTCTTTGTTTGGTGCTTCATCAAATGAATTCAGGCCACACAACATTAATCATCTCATCAGTTCCTCTGCTGACTCAGAATCACTAATTCCTACTGATAGTCTCTCTTCTTGCCAGAGGCTTTCTGTTGTCTTGTCCGTAGTTTTCAATGGCGTCTTATTTTTCACTCTTGTTTATGCTAATGTGACCCTCCTCGTTTGTTTATCCTGTCATAAAATGACTGGACTAAGGCATTTCTGCACCACTTGTGCAAGCCTAGACCCACAGCATCTATTGTTGGCGTCACAGAATGTCACTGGAAATGTTTCAGATAGAAATAGAAATACATTTTATAGTTGACACACAAACAGACATGAAATAACAGCTGGAAAAATTATAGAGTAAATAAAGTGTGTAATTGGTTTGTGCTGGAGCCACACCGTTTTAGACCAGCAGTTTTTAGATGAGACTTTGCAGAGAAAAAGCAGGAAAATACAAGCCATGACTTTTCATCCTTAGTCATTTATTTCATATTACACTGCCGTGGAAGGCTCAAGTACTCCTTCAGTCTTAAGATGTACAGTATATCAGTACTTTTTCAGCTTTCCACATCCTTAACTTTCTTACACTATCGATCAGCTTTAACTCTGTTTTGTTTGTAGTTCTTGGATGTAGTTGATTGGAGTGGATATTTGTATTAAATACAGTCATTTTCGATGACCATTTAAACAAAAATGACTTGAAACTACAGTACAACCGGGCCTTGTAGCTTGGTATTTCAGGCCACTTTGGATCCCAGCCAGACTTCCTGTTTGGAAGTTTTTTGGAAGCTTTTCTCATCTTTCTCTCTTTCCTCTGCCCTCTCCTCCCCTGTACACTTTCCTCTCCTTTCCTCCTCTCTTCTCTCTACTCATCGAGGTCTCCTGTCTTCTTCCATTCCTATGTTCCATCCATGTCCCCTCTCTGTCTATCAAGGTAAACAAGCACTTACTAATTTTATGAATTTTACAAATTACTTACTATATTTTCTCAGATAATGGCCGGCAGCGTGGTCGTCACGAATAGGCCAGGCGAAACAAAACAAGGGTTGGTGAACTCCTGGTGCCTGTCATACAATGTGATACGTCATACCGATACCACTTTTTTAAGACCGAGTACAAGTACAAGTACTTACATTTGGGTACTCACCGATACCGAGTACCATTCTCTGTGCCAAAAGATCCTCGTTAACAGCCAGCGGTGCGATGCGACCGGCTCTAGGTCGTCTTGGAAAGGCTCGGGGCGAAGGTGGCTCGCGGCCGCAGCTTTACAGCGCTCCCCGCTCGGACCTCGCCGCACCGTGACGGGGCTCCATGCTCCCGGTGCGACTGTCGACCAGGGCAGACTGTCCTCGGTACGCCCCAACCGCGTCGTGCCGCGGCCCACGTAAAAGGCGCAAGGGGTCTGTGGCGTTGTGGGCAACCCACCCGACCCGTCTTGAAACACGGACCAAGGAGTCTAACACACACGCGAGTCAGAGGGAGCAAGCAAAACCCTGTGGCGCAATGAAAGTGAGGGCCGGCGTGCACCAGCTGAGGTGGGATCCCGGCCCAGCGGGGGCGGCGGCACCACCGGCACCACCACGCACCGTCGGGGAGGTGGAGCATGAGGACCCAAAAGATGCTGACGAGAGGTTAACGTCACGCTGCTGTAAAGTGGTATCGGTGCCGTTTTGCTAGTTCGAGTACATGAGCAAAGTATTGGACCCGAAACCCGATACTGGTAACGGTATCAGTGCATCCCTACTACTAAGCATAATATACATTTCCATCACTTTAATGTGATACATTTTCAGTACTATATTTTTCTGGATTACTCATCTAAAGGGATATTTGTCCTACTTCATGTATGTGTGATGATTTGCCAGTCAAACTGTATTTTGTAGTAACGTAAATAGCCAGTATCTACATTTTAAGTACCATAAGACAACTGTTCGAGTCAATGTGAATTTCCACAACACATTCATGGAAATGTGTCACAATAAAAGCCTTGTTGGGAAATGAAGGGGTTCTGTCCACTGAAAAGCTAAAGGGCTTTTAATTTGAAACAGATACAGAAAGTGTTGAGTTTGTATTATTTTTTTCATAAATTTCTCAAAAGATCAGTCATGCCGGAGTTCTGCTCATCAACATGATGTATGAGCAGTTTGTCAAAGTAAGAATCTCTACTTTTGTAGCAGTTGTTGTGAGATTTGAATGAGCCTACCTCTGATGTGAAGTCATCTGGTGTCACAATTCTGTTGATGGTACAACCACCTCCACATACACACCAATACCAGACCTATTGTGGAGCTGTCTTTAGGTGTGAGAAGCTTTTCCCTGAGTTGAGAAATTAGTTAGGACAGACCACTTTAACTTACAAAAGAGCCAATTACAGCAACATAATGCTGTCTTCAATTAGATTTGCATGGCCCGCTCAGAGGCAGGCGCTGCCTATTGTCCTGCAGATTAAACACAGGCAGCGCAGCGGCCACGCTGCTTACTGCTCAGACTGAACCTCAGGCCTCACTTCCACTGCCTGCCTGCTGCACCAAGCCTTCCAGCATCACACACACACAAACATATCCAAACACATGCTCATATACACAGTCTGTTGTACTGATGGGTGACTGCTAGCATGCATTTACTTTGCTGTGTGACTGGAGCATCATTTAATACTACAAATCTGGTTTAAAGAGCTGGCTGAACGCTGCTTGCTCCTGACATTCAGTAAGTTTTTAACTTAATTTTAGTGCTGCACTTCCATAAAGTAACTAATAAAATAAAATATCCTGACTTTCAATACTGAGATAACCCTGATTACATTATTATGATATTTGTCAACAATTGTAAGATTGTTGGAATCTGTGATTCTGTCACTTAATGACACTCCCAACCTTTTGTTCCAGGACTGTTTGTACCTTATTACACGTATAAATCAATCTGGGTCGGTGTCCCATGCGCGCTCGCATGTGGCTACGCTGTTCAGACAAGACTCCAACACAAACTACAGTGAAGCACCAAAACCACAAAGTTGTATCAAGGGAAGCCCATCTGTTAAACAGTGTTGGCCGCGGTTGGAGGACGCGGGGGAGACCGTAGCTTTGGTCTCCAGGGCCGGAGTCTCTGCTGTACTCTGCTATAGCACAATCTGTAAGCACAGTGCTGCTTGGCTAAACAACGGATCTAAAAGCTAACATACGGATGTTGCGTTATGATGCGTTCAAGTGAAAATGAGTATTGGGCGAAGGTCAATTTTAATGTTATCGTGATGTGTTCAAATGGAATCTTGTAAATGTAGTTTTTGGTGAGAAACTTGTGGTGGATCATCCGGGATTAATACATTTGTAAAAAAAAAACAGTATGCAAACGGTAATAAAAGAGTGTATGGTGAAGTACATAGGATTTATTGTTTTGTGTTTTACCGTGGTGTTGGAATTGGGCATCGAGAATTGTGTAATTTCACTGGTATTGGTATCGATTAAGGAACCATTACCAATCACAGATTACCTTTCCTGTGTTTTAATGTGTTTAATAGTAAACCGAGTTGGTCTCTGGTGTAGTAGTAGACTTTTCCTCCAGCTGGATGTCCTGAGTGAGTCTTAAAGGGTAACTTTGGTATTTTTCAATCTGGATCCTATTTTCCCATGTTTATGTGTCTAAGTTGTTGTTGTGTCTAAGTTAATGGGGCAACCGTTTTTGAAATTGGTTCAGTATTGTAAAACAGGCTCAGATTGTTATTCTAAGTGTTTGACAACAATATGGAAAGGACCCTACAGAGAAATAAAACCTTTTTCTTTACATTTCGCTTCATCCGGTCTTTTTGTTATTGTGTCCGAGTCCCGCTCAAGGAGAAATCTCGTTGTGAAATCTGAATATCCCTATACTCTGGCTCAAATAGATACGGTACTTCCGGCAACATGTCACATCGCAAGATTTCAGATCGAGACTTCTCCTTGATCTTTCCATAATGTCAGACACTTATAATAACAATCAAAGCCTGTTATGTTAAAAACAAGCACTTTCAGTGGACCTAAATTAAGGTGCCAGCTTGCCCCAATAGGATTACATTGCAGCTTGTGAGCAACTGTCATCCAGCGCTCTCCCTCAATAATGGACCAGTTTCAGAAATGATTGTCTCTATTAGTCAGTCAGACACAGAAACATGGGAAAATATGGTCCAGTTTGAAAAACACAGAAGTTCCCCTTTAAGGGCTGCCAGGCTGGATTTCTGTGGCATGGCGTGTAGCAGTATGTTTATTTAGGGTCTGAACGGGATAGGGTCGGGATAATGGTTTCATTTCACCAATGTAATCAAAGCACAGACCCTTCTCATGACGTCGAATTGTGTTCATTGGTTTGGTATCTCCCTTCAATTCAGATAACTCATTCACTGTGTTGTTGGTTTGATAATACTGTTTCTCTTGCTCCGCCTTGTTTGTGTTGACTCGAGCTATACGATGAAACTGAAAACATACGTAGGTCTGCAGTGTCTGATAGTACACTAACATGGACTTCTTCCGCATTTCTAATTTGAACCCACCGCATATAGCGTGATGCACACAATGTCCATTTGTTGGTGGTCCTAGAGAGTGTCTACCCGTTTACAGTCCATACATTTGTGTCTTGAGATTGTGGTGTGACTCGGTATTTTATATGGTGGCTCCAGTTCTGTCAGTATCCTGAAAACCTTCTTCCAGTCGACCACATGTCTTTGCATATAAATCTTGCTATCTTATCGGTTAATGGCCATTTTACGAGCTTCTGGCGAGGGTTCTGTGGATGAGTGTGGTGAAAAAGTATGCAGTCAGATGAGGCTGTACAGTTACGTTGCTCCACTCTTTTCTGGTGCCTCCGCTGCCTAAACCCACACACTGCTACTCAGATTCTTCAGTATCATTTTTAATAAAAAGTGAAAGCCCTAGTGTCTAACAGCCTGGACACACCAGGAACGTCAGCAGCGCGTGGCGGCTGCGTTACCTGTTGTTTTTTATTTCGCCGTCTGTGTTAACAGGTTAGAGCAGCCACACTGCACGCGTGAGACGCGCGTCTCAGCAGCGTCTGTTCTAGAGAATAGAGGTCTCACCTATTTTTGACACGTGCCGCGCGGTTCACAGCAACAACAGACAGTGAAAGTGATCTATTGACTGTATAGTGACATCATACCAGCAAGATTACTACAGTTTCGATGTCTATCTGTAGAATATGTTACGGAGATGCAAAAAAAGTAAAGACTTCTTTTTAAATCAACACTTCCTGCTTTCATTTCAAAATAAAAGCCATCAAGCATTTTTTCTGTAGACAGAATTCCTTCATTTGTTAACACAAGGCTTTTTTTCTGAAATATGTGGCGGACAGTGTTGTAGAACATGCAGTGACTTGGATAGCTCCATGAATGAATATAGCACGGAGTTTTATTTGTGGATTATTACTATTATTTACAAATAACCACACGTTTCTTAACCTTTCTCTGTCTACAATAAATATAAATGATTTATAATGAAATGAAATGGCCATTAAAAGGCAAAGTCTACATAGAAAGAAAGGGCTGACAGCACCAGCTGCAGAAACGCAGCTGACACGCAGCTGAAATGCAGCTAGTGTGAACACCCGACGCGTGAATCATGCAGCAACCACGCCATGCGCTCCAGACATTCCTGGTGTGTCCGAGGCTTAAGGATTTATTGTAAATCACAAATCGTTTTGGGTCTAATATAATGTGTTAACAGTGCTTATTTAAAATTAATTCAGTATTGGGGTAAAGATCTTAGAGCTGCCATTCCGCTTATCATCAGCTCACAGAGCTGAAGCACACAAGACTTCAGCTCCCAGCAGTACCTTCTGACTTACCGTTGCCTGTGTTAGAGAACCACTCTAGTTGGGGCAGGGATGTTGTGAGGTTAATGACTGTGAAAAAATCGCACTAAGGAGTCAGAAGTTGCAACGGTGACACAAAAGTGGAGGTCATGTAATTAGGAAGAGTGCTAATGATGGTGTAGCCACAGGAGATAGCCATAAACATCCTGAACAATTGGCTGTCAGCTGATGACCACTGGTGTTACCCTGCTGGATACAGTCTGAGCCAACAACTGATCTAGCCTGGAAAAATACTGTGGGGAGGGAAACTATTCAGTTTGTCCCAATAAAACGAATGCAGACAAAAGCTTGGGGCAGTTAACTGGAAGCTTATTATTACCAGAAGTGTAAGAATGACCCTTTCAGACATGCACCTCTTTATGTTACTCTGATGGCAATTTAACATCAACATGTGTCTCACATCTGAGCGTCCTGGTCACATTTATTATCTTATTTTTAAATCTAATTATTTATGTATTATCTCTTATGCACAGTATCAGTTTAATAAACTAGAAAACACAATGCGAAAGAGACAATTATAAGTTCTTGAGAAGATTTTCTGCGGCGTCAACAGAACAAAAAAAAACTGACAGGCTCTCCCTACATTTTCAATATTTATCCATGACAACTGCATGGATGAATCGTAGGGATGTCCTGATCAAGTTTTTTTGGCCCTGATCTAGGTCCGAGTCCTTTTAATATTTTTTAATACAGAGTCCAATCCGATACTTAAATAAATATACAGAATGTTGATACATCTGACACATGGATCCAAATACTCAAGGTCCTGGTTCTTAACAATGAAGCTGCTAAGCTTAAAATCTTCAAATGATATTAAGGTCATTTTTTTTGGCCTGCCATTAACTTACTCACAGAATTAACATTATTAGTAACTAGGGATGTCCATAATTAACCGTTTAACCGTTAACCGACATTAAGCATTTTAACCGATTGACGCTATTTAAGGAGAAAGCTGGTCCACTTTAACAGCCCACCTTAAGGGGCGGAGCCGGAGTTGCAGGATACAGGAAGTCGGCTCCGGTCTCTGGCTCGCTTGAGCGGAGCGGAGGAGTTGTAGTTTAGTAGCATTTATTCACCGACAAATAAACTGTCCACACACTGCTACACCTACGTTCACAGCTGGAACGCCACCAACAACCTCACACTCACCACCAACACACACACGGTCTGTTGAAAACTCACTAAAGTTACTCAGACTACGTGTGGCGGCGGCGAGCACGAAGCCTCCGGCAATGCTAGAGCTGCTAACGTAGCACAAATACACACACTGTTTGTTGGACACTCGCTAAAGTTACGCCGGGCAGACACACAGCTGACAACCTGCTAAACTAAACTAAATGTGTGGTGGAGACTTTTGCGTGTCCGCAACACTACACGCAGCATCGTAGTTGCTAAGTTAACGCTCCCGAACAGTGAACTGTCAACCAATATCTGTTGTGCTCCTACAGCTGGTACGAGGCACAAATCTTGTCAGTTAACTT
Source organism: Sebastiscus tertius (assembly GCA_916701665.1). Classification (NCBI taxonomy): domain Eukaryota; kingdom Metazoa; phylum Chordata; class Actinopteri; order Perciformes; family Sebastidae; genus Sebastiscus; species Sebastiscus tertius. The sequence goes on from CAKAOH010034177.1 coordinate 15,018, forward strand.
TTAATAATCGGTTAACGAGGGTCGGTTATCGGTTAAGAAATTAGCATCCCTATTAGTAACAGTTAATACGACCTGCTGCTGGCGATGTTTGTCATTTTAACCAGGGCTGCCGCCTTTTCAATTTAATTAGGAGTGAGATTCAATATCGGTGAAGTCGGTAGGGCCAATTAGAGTAGGGCAGGTCATGCCTTTGCCATGGTAGGAAAAAATATCCGGTGACGTCATTCCACATAATAATTAACCATGTGCTTCTGTTCGTTGCGCAGAGTTTGTATTTTCAGAATAATGGCCGTTCGTTTTCAGGACGGGCTGACAGATAAATTGGGTTTCGGTCCAATGGGACTATTTTTGGACTATTTCAGAATAATGGGTCATTAGAACAATGGCATGGCACCCACTCCTCAATTGTAATGCAACCACCTCAATTTGAAAGCATATAGAGATGAAAAGCCAAGTCAATAATCATGAGCAATGATGAATAGATATGGTTGATCAGCATGCTTGCCAACGTCCAGACATCATCGCCTAAATGATGCGGATTAATCGCACTGTGAGCATCAGATATAAAACTGCGGGCAGTGCTTTTGGTTTGAAAGAGTACTACACATGAATTTCTGTTAGTTGTTGCACATGCAATGGCCCTGGTTTCAGATGTAAAGGCTGACCCTTCACCTCTTAAGGCACAGCTTGGCTTCCATTAATGACAAGGTTACAGTGTGTTTTGATTGGCAGGCTGCCCTCTCTTAGGTGCAGAGGAATGCAGGCTAAAGCCATGGAAAAGCAAAGAGTTACTCAGGCAGTTCCTGTGATCGTATTCAGCTTCAGGTATCATTTTCCATAGCTTTCAGGCCCGTCCTGTCTTATTCCCTGTATGGCCTTTCCCTGGGGATCAGGCTTGTGGCTGCATTCCAGAGCCGTCCTCTCAAATTAGACTTTCTAGAGGCTGCAGTCGTTCTGATGCTCCCTTCATTGGGAGGCAACATACACAAACCTTGCCTTCTTGACCATGGTTGAGATTCTGCCAGCGGCTCCAAAGCAGCTGTCCCAATGTTTACACTTTTAGCCTCCTGCGATTTGAGGAACAGTAGGTTTGTAAAACTCCAGCAGGTATGCAGTAAACACTCACTCACTTACTTATTTTTCAACCTAAAAACGCCGCTGTCCGTCTGACTGTGTAAAACTTACTGGCTGTGGATGAAGAGGGTACAGGTATATCGACTACATATAGGGCTGGGCGATATGGCCTAAAAATCATATTGCCTAAAAATATCGCGATACACGATATATATCGCAATATTTTCAAATATCCTCTAAGCACTTCATAAATGCTTGATTTAACCCTTTGATGCATACAATTACACCACTATGATGATTCTTGTAGTCCCTGCAGCATATGTCTGCATTAAAACCTTCTTGTTTATATTCATTAGTGGTTTCTATCGGAACTATTTTAATCTGGCATGCAAAAAAGGAGAAATCACAAGTTCAATTTAACAAAACAGTATCCAACAGTATTCACTTTAACCAGATAGTTATCTGGCAATACATGCTTTATATATTTTAATAAATACAAACACACACACCGTTTTTAATGGCGTGTAATAAGTGTAAAGTAACTTATTGTCATGTTTAACAGTAAGCTGTTATAACATTGCTGATAATACAAATGATTATTTTCCCAGCAGTGTAGAAAGACTCACCAACCGCGAGGTGTAGCCCGTGACCAAAGCTGTCCTGTCCACAAATTCAGGCTCACAGCTTTGGTTCTGTTAGCTGGACGTTCAGATCAGTAGGTTTAGAGAAGTGGGTCACCTCTGTTAGCTGGACGTTCAGATCGGTAGATGTGGAGAAGTGGGTCACCTCTGTTAGCTGGACGTTCAGATCGGTAGATGTGGAGAAGTGGGTCACCTCTGTTAGCTGGACGTTCAGATCGGTAGTTTTAGAGAAGTGGGTCACCTCTGTTAGCTGGACGTTCAGATCGGTAGTTGTGGAGAAGTGGGTCACCTCTGTTAGCTGGACGTTCAGATCGGTAGTTGTGGAGAAGTGGGTCACCTCTGTTAGCTGGACGTTCAGAT
>CAKAOH010034178.1:0-10634 GCA_916701665.1 Sebastiscus tertius
AGTCTAAACAATGTCTGAAAAAGGTAAAAAAAAAAAAAGAAAAAAAAAGTCTGAAAAATGTCTGGAAGAAAAGTTTGAAAAAAAAGTTTGTAAAATGTTAAACAATAGTCTAAACAATGTCTGAAAATTGTAAAAAAAAAAAAAAATTCTGAAAAAATGTCCGTAAAAATTCTGAAAAATGTCTGAAAAAAACAAGTTTACTTATTTAGCTTATTTGTCTCTCTGTATTTCAGTAAGTGTAATATACTGTAGCTCCAATGAAGTGGGGCAACAAGCAAACACAGTATATATAATATAGTTTACCTCAGATTGAGTAGAAAATATATTGTTTATATATCTTTAAACCTACTTAAAGGAACATCTGAATGGGAAAATTGGTGTTCAAGTGATTGCTATACCATCCTAGTTGCACATTGTAAAAGACAGAAATATTTCAAAATATGACAGTGTGTTGTGAGAACTCAAAGTTTATGTGTGTGACTGACTTATTTACCGTGATGGGGATAAGAAAAGTTTTCATTATGTTCAGTAGTCAACACAAAAGACCAAACCAGACATTGTCTCATTAAAACAGACAGTTGTCATTGCATTCATTACCTTCATTGTTTGCATAACAAATCAATGCAGCTACAGATAAGCCAAATGTGTTCATTTGGGCTTTGTCTGAGTTGATTGGCTTTCTGTGGAGCAGGGTGAGTGATCAGGCGGATGCAGAGCAGTTGGTGAGTGTGTGTGTTGAAGAGAGGAACATAGGTGAATGACTGTGCATTAATCCAGTCACTCACATGTAATCATGCAAAACTGTCATTTGTAGGATTTAAAGGAACAGTGTGTAGGATTTTGGGGGATCTATTAGCAGAAATGGAATATAATATTCACAACTATGTTTTCATTAGTGTATAATCACCTGAAACTAAGAGTCGTGTTTTCGTTAGCTGAGAATGAGTCCTTCATATCTACATAAGGAGCGGGTCCTCTTCACAGAGTCCACCATGTTGCACCGCCATGTTTCTACAGTAGCCCAGAATGGACAAACCAAACACTGGCTCTATACAGACCCTCTCACGTTTTTACGTTACCTGAAGGCCACCGTAGTTCTCCGACATGCTTGTGAAACTGTGCTAACGTGAGCCGCAGAGTGCAAAATCGTGGTACCGCCAGCCGCCGTCTGACTTCCGTTACTCCTAAAGTAGTGTTATTATGGTAAAGATGGCCTCTGAGCGAGGCGAATGGCGTTACCACGGTTTCGCACTCGGCAGCGCACATTACTGCAGTCTTGGAAAGGGAGGAGTAAACGGATGGTCGTGTGTAGGAGGTAACCCACAGGTTGCAAAACTCTCGTGAGATGGTTGAGGTTCGGATTGGTCATCTGGCAGCAAGTCTCGTGAGATTTTTCACGTTTTTGCAACTTGTGAGTTACCCTCTAGACACTCTTGGTTGCAATCTGCAACTACACCACTAGATGCCACATCCTATACACTGTACCTTTAAAGGAACATTTTAATGGGAATATTGGTGTTGAAGTGATTACAATACCATCCTATTTGCACACTGTAAAAGACAGAAATACTTCACAAATATGTAAAAATATGATAATGTGTTGTGAGACTGACTTATTATTTCTAAGACCAAACCAGACATTGTCTCATTAAAACAGACAGAATACAAAATACTTTGCCTCTGAATCTGAAACATAACTTATTGCTTCACCGTTTGCACAACAAATCAGTGAAGTTAGAGATAAACAGACGCTCTGCTCTCTCAGTCAAACATATTAATTTGGCCTTTGTCTGGCTGAGTTGATTGGCTTTCTGTGGAGCAGGGTGAGTCATAGTGAGTGTTCAGGCGTATGCAGAGCGGTTGGTTAGTTCAGTGTGTGGGATTTGGCAGCATCTAGTGGTGTGGTTTTAGATTGCAACCAACTGAGTACCCCTCCGTTCACTCCTCCCTTTCCAAGACTGCGGTAACGTGAACAGCCGAGTGCAAAACCATGGTAACGCTATCTGCCTCGCTCAGAGGCCGTCCTTACCATAATAACACTACTTTAGAGCAACGGAAATCAGATGGCGGCACCATGGTTTCACGCTCACGTTACTGCAGTTTCACACGCGTGTCAGAGAACTACGGTGGCCTTCAGGTAACGTAAAAAACATAGACTGTATATAAGAAGTGGACGTAGTCACCACCGTGACGTCACCCATTGGTTTGTAGACTGCTGAAGCCTTGAGTTTGGCATTTTGTCCTTCGCCATCTTGTTTTTTTGCAGCCAGAAGTGACACGAGAGGGTGGAGCTGAGTACAACTGAACGCTGAATAAGACATTTTTAAGCAACCAAAATCTTACAATTAACTTTCATGAACTGAAAACACACTGTGAAAAGGTTAAAGTTGTAAGACGAAAACGCAGACAACTCCCAGACTGAACAAGCGACCTGTCGATCACAAGGTAGCCCCGCCCTAAAGCATACCCTGCTTTATGGTAAATTTTACTCTAAATGGGACCATAATTTATTAGATGAACATCATGCTGTATTGAAGAAGACTTGAAACTAGTGATGAGACCATAAACTCATGTTTACAATGTTTACTGAGGTATTAAATCAGTGAGAAGTCATTTTCTCATAGACTTCTATACAATTTGACTTCTTTTTGCAACCAGAGGAATCGCCCCCTGCTGGCTATTGGAAAGAATGCAAGTTTATGGCACTTCCATATTGGCTTCACTTCTCAATCCTGGAGGTTGCCACCTGGTAAAAACGTGAAAGGCTCTCTCTAGAGTCAGTGTTTGGTTTGTCCGCTCTAAGCTACTGTAGAAACATGTCGGACTCCGTGAAGGAGACCTTTTCCCTATGAAGGGCTCATTCTAAGCCAACAAAAACACAATGATTCTTCATTTCAGGTAATTATACATTAATGAATACATAGTTATGAATATTATATTCCCTTTCTGGTCCATGAAATGTTTCACACTGATCCTTTAAAGTCACTTCTTCATTCTTTTCGTCACTATTACTCTTTCTCCAGGTTTTGCATCGGTGCTGGGCAACGGCACGGTGTTGTTAGTCTACTGTAGGAAACGAAAGAAGCTCAGACCTCCAGAGCTCATGACCATCAACCTGGCCCTTTGTGATTTTGGCTATAGCCTCGTGGGAGGGCCATTTTTCATCATTTCCAGGTACAGAACTTTGTTATCAACCAATAAATAGCCAGGCATGAATCCAGGGTGATTACAAACAACACCCAGACCAGCAGCCATTCGTCAGAGACAGAAGGTGATGATCCATTGAGCGGGGAAACTAAAGCCCTCCTCTGCCTCTTTCTTTCAGCCTGTGTCATGCCTGGGTGTTTGGGGAGACAGGGTGCCTTTGGTACGGTGTTCAGGGCTTTGTGTTTGGCATCGGCTCTCTGCTCACCACCTGTCTCATCTCTCTGGACCGCTGCCTGAAGATCTGCTGCTTAAGATATGGCAAGTCTGAGATCTTCCACTGCACACAAGCATGATTGCACTCTAAATCCATCTGACTCCTCCTGAATAAATTGGAGCTTTTCTTGTTGCCACGCAGGCTTTAACACAAACCTTACTGACGCAATATTGTAGTCTGTAGAAGACCCTCCTTTTCCTCAACAAATGTATTGATTTAAAGAGTAATTGATTTAAACGCCATTCATTGATTGATGATTGCTTAGCTAACACTAAAGGTTAATTAAACCTGCTGATGTTTCAAGAAAATGGTGAAATGGTGAAATGTTAAGACTTCCCATGAGGTTTATTGGTTTCTTGCGTCTCGGCTCTGTAGGTCAATGGATTGAGAGGCGCCATGTGTCTCTGTCTCTGGCGCTGGTGTGGGTTTACACGTTGTTCTGGGCCTTGCTGCCTGCTTTTGGCTTTGGAAGTTATGGACCAGAACCTTATGGGACCAGCTGCACCATCAACTGGTAATCTCTGATTTAATTTACAGTCTATTGTTTTACGCACAAAAAAAGTTTGCAGAGGTCTGTCTCTGATTTGTATTCTTCATGCATTTGCAGACAAACACATGAGTGATAACCAGTCTGCCTCTATCTCTATTTCAAGGTGGAGAATGAGGTCGTCTCTAAACGACAGGATCTATATTCTCCTCATCCTGGTATTATGCTTCGGAATTCCCACACTCGCCATCGTTGCTTCATATTTGGCCATCCTCCTGACGGTGAGGACAACTGCTGCTTCATGACACAAAATGGAGGGTCTGGGAGCTGTGTCTGTACTCTGTCATCATTTTGTTGAGGTGTATTAGTCACTTGATAAATCTAGAATATGAAAATTTAAACTCTGGCACCCCCTAGTGATTATACAGAAAAAAAACACAAGTTCTTATTGATTATTTTATCTCTTTTTTGTAAGATGCAGTGTTTTTAAATGGAAAGTGCTTTTAGTTTTGTGTGATGCAATATTTATTCTCTGTACAGCAATCTATATACCACTACCTCCTCTGGGAATGAAGGGATTACAAAATGAGCAAAGCAAAAAAAAACAGGCCCTATTGACCCAGATGCTCAGAGGCCCTTGATTCATTGTGTGTCAGTTGGTTTGTGACCATTTTATTAATTGCAAATTTCTTTAAAGGAACGGTGTGTAACATTTTGGGGGATCTATTAGCAGAAATGGAATATAATATTCATACCTATGTTTTCTTTAGTGTATAAGTGTAAGTGTGTTTTCGTCAGCTTAGAATGAGTCCTTCATATCAACATAGGGAGTGGGTCCTCTTCACAGAGTCGGCCATGTTGCTCCGCCATATTTCTACAGTAGCCCAGAACGGACAAACCAAACACTGGCTCTAGAGAGAGCATTTTGCGTTCTAACGTTACCTGAAGGCTACAGTAGTGCTCTGGCACACATGTGAAACTGCGGTAACGTGAGCCGCAGAGTGGAAAACCGTGGTACCGCCAGCCGCTGTCTGACTTCCGTTGCTCCTAAAGTAGTGTTATTATGGTAAGGATGGCCTCTGAGCGAGGCGAAGGTGATACCACGGTTTTGGACTCTACAGCTGACGTTACCCCAGTCTTGGAAAGGGAGAAGTGAGGAGAGGGGTACTCAGTTAGTTGCAACCACACTGCTAGATACTCACAAATCCTACACACTGTACTGTTAAGAATATGCACCCCTATAAGTAAGGGTGGATGTATAGCTAGCTGGTCATTGTTGTGAAATAAACCCTGACAGGGCGATGCCGCACCCTGACGTGGACACCTGAAGGGGTATATTTTGCAACCATACGACCCGCTAGCTGTACATTATCCCACTTATTACACAGCTACTCACTTAAGAAATCAATAATTTGAACCAAAAACAGTCAGCCAGAGTCGACATCAGAACTGCGCCCACGGCTGGGTTCTCATTTCAGCGGCTGGCCAATCACAGATGAGGAACCACACAGACTGCGTTGCATAGCCTACATGTTAACAGATTCACAGGGCTGAAAGCAACAAAAACACCTCTATCAGAATCCTTTAAAATATGCTATAATTGAATTAAAAAATAGTTCACATGATGGCTTTAAGTTTTATATATGTTGTCCCTGTAGGAATACAAGAAAGTGCTTGTAACTGTTGCTTCTGTTTTCAGGTCTATAGATCTAATCGCACTCTGGCATCTATATCGTTCTCCTCTGTCAGTCACACAAGCAAAGACATGAGACTAACAAAGGTAAACCCTGTGAGGATCATTTTCAGATTCCTTGATGCTCAACCTGCAGGAACAATAAAGCTGTATGTTTATTTCAGATGGCTGCTGTGGTGTGCACCACCTTCCTCCTGGCCTGGATGCCCTACGCGGCCGTGTCTCTGATCTCTGCACTCATTACCAGAGATGAACAAGAGGCATCTTTACAGACTGTGGTGGAGGAGTCCACTGATATGGCCTCAAGCTCTCCAAATGCTCCAAAGGTCCTGGACATCACCTCATTTCTCAACTGGACCGCTACAGAATATTACAGACAAATCTACAACAATCCTGAGAACAAGTGGAGCAATGTGAACAACATGAATTCAGCCTCCATTACCGCCCTGAGTGACGCCACGCCCAAGTCCACCCTGGACAAAGAAGCTGAACCCATGACCAGGAGCCCTCAGCCGTTCTCCTGTCTCCCACCTGTAGTCACCTTGATCCCTGCTATGTTTGCCAAGTCCCACTGCATGATCAACCCTTTAATCTACCAGATCATGAACAGGGAGTTCAGGGATGACGTCTATGTGATGATGTTTGGCCAAGAGAAGGCAGAGAGGAGGCGAATGCAGGGGAGGAAAGAGAGCTTATGTGAAAGTAAGGAGCATAAGTTAACCTACCGCTGTTTATTGGAAAAATAGTACATGTTTGTTATTTGCAGGGCCATGTTTTGAGCTTATTTTTCTTCTCTTCTCTTTAAGGGAGCATCAGCCTCTCCTACTGCCAGAGCTGGAAGAGGAAAAGGAGCAACCCCATGCCTTTGTCTGTGGAAAGAAAAAACAGAAATCTGAAGAAACAGAAGAGCCGAGGGAGCAGGAGCGGAGAAGGAACAGACACCTGGGCTGATGATATCTCAGTGGTGGCTGATGCATTGGACTTAAGGCTTCCTTGGACTCAAGGCAACACGGAAAGACACTGCAGCATCGGTGTACAGAAGACAAGGAGAGAACCGAGAGGGTCCACATCCAGCACTGTCTAATAGATAAATAGATAGATAGTTAAAACGTGTGCTGCAAAATTACCTATTTGTGGTCTAATCAGCCAAAATAAGTGAAATCAATGTGATTGGGTTTACCATGGGTGTACAGGGCCTACTTCTAGTGCTGGTCTAGCATTCTGAGCAAAAATAAAAAAAAATATATTTATGACAAAATCCTTGTTGTCTTGTCATTTATATAAACATGTTTAATTGTGGGGCAGTTAAGCATAACAATTGTGCATTTTGTAATAAAAGCAACACATTTGGCACAGATGTAGGTTTATATGTTGTGAAATGACATGGATATCAGGGTGCTGCAAAGTTGGCCCCTGAGGGCCATGGATATATTAAGAGAACTTGATACAGCGTTGGAGGAGGGGCCCTGTTCATTCCTATGCAAGTTGCTCAGTGGTGCATGAAGCCTAAATCACTCGACTTCCGTCTGGAAAAGTACCCGGATCTTGGGCACATGAAACATGCGCAGTAGCGTCCGCTCGGTCACATGACTCGGTCACGAGGTCCCAACGTCACGCCGTCGTCACGGCTTGCGCTCCAGCCTCGGTCTGGGTCTCATTCACATGAACGCAGGAATGGAAGTAACTCTAGATTTGGCTATTAGTTCATTTTACAACTTTAAAAACTTATTTTTTTAAATGAGGGCTATTAAGGTGTTCGTACAGGGAAGTTGATTCACCTGAAAAAAATGATCCGCTGAGTTACAGACGTCTCTTTCCCAATGTAAGTCTACGGGAAAAAATATTTTTGGGCCCAATGCATCACGTGATGGACATGGAAGTTGCAGTACCGCCGTTTGGCCACTACGAAAGTTGGGATCGACGACCAGCGCTCTTCCTGGGGGCTTGCAAGACCTATGGAAAGTGGCTGGGTCACGCGTCATATCTTTGGGGGTATAACACATGCGCAGTAAAATCTGGTCTGCACTCGCCGAAATTGAGCCAATCGCAACACATGACCGCAGCTTCAGTTAAACTACACATGTGTTATACCCCTTACCCCAAGACCCCTGTCCGCCCGTGACCCAGCCTCCTTTCCATAGGCCTTGGGGGCTTGGCCATGGCAGCCATTTTTCAAAATGGCCACCAAATAGCCGCTAAATATTCCTAATGGTTGCAGAAAACTGATTTTATGACTCTAGATGGTTTCCAAGGTGTTTTCAAGCTGATCAGATCAGACGTCTGAAGATTTTTCCCCTCATTCATTTTTAATGGTGCTTTTTTAAAAATCCTTTAACCTGAGAAAAATGCAAAAAACAAAACAAATAAAAGGAGCATGGTCACTGCAGGGTCAAAGGTCACTACCTTATACCTTATATATATATACATAAATACACATATATACATAAATACCCATATATACATACATACACACACACACACACACACACACATATACATATATACATATATATATATATATATATATATATATATATATATATATACTCAGCTTTGAGCATTTTAAGATTTTATTATTATCATTCATGTTTGGCTCCCTCCCGATTTTATGAGAATCTGAACTATTTATTGTGCATAACAAAGATGAACAACAACAAGGTCTTGAGTGCTGTATTCCACAGGAAACAAACAGTTAATGCCTCAGCGCCGCTCTACTCGAGTCATTACGGTAGCCCTGCTCTTCCAACTACGGATGGGAATTCTGTCTCTTTTTAGTGAGCCAGATCATTTGGCTCAGCTCAAAGAAGAGTCGGCTCTTTCGGCTCCCAAACGGCTCTTCATTTTACCACATCTGCCCTTTATAATTCAGCCAAATTTAGCACTGTTTTGACCTATGATTAGTATGCGTGCACATATATCACTTAATTATTCAATATAATTACACTAAACCTTGTAATTTCCAGAATACCATAATTTTACATGCGGCTTCGTTTCCGACTATCACTCACCTTGTCTGCTATTCGCGCACCGCAGTCCTCTCTCTTTCTCTCCTCCTCTTCCTCCTGCTCTGTACCTGTAGACAGTCAGCGCCCCGCCCCTCCCTGCTTGATAGTATGATCCTTGTCTGTCAATCCTTGATTGGTCGTCATTAACACAACATTCAGTCACAGTCAGTGCATGGATTGCCCGTGGCGCGGAGAAGATCGTCCTATCATTCTGCCTTGAATTAATAATAATAATAATAAAAAAGAGCCGGCTCTTAACGTTCACTTAAAAGAGCCGGCTCAATGAACCGGCTCGTTCGCGATCTACACATCACAACTTCCAATCCCGCAGCAGCTCTTCAGCTCTGCTGTCTGCGGTCACATCTTGTTGCCAGAACTTCAACGACGCGGTGACTCTGGATATTCACGCTCTGCGTCATTTTCTTCCTTTATTATTGCGTTTATTTTGCAAAAACATCTCAACCGAGGTGCAGGTCCAGTGTCTTCACATTTTGCATCCTTGCTTGCAGCCAAATTGGAGTCGCTTTTAGATGCACTGATCCACCATCCGACGTTAAGACCTCTCAGCTTTAAGGATAAGATTCTTATTTAAGAACAGTTATATAATCAGGTAAAAAAAAAAAAAAAACACTGGTGCGCACTTCTTTCTGGTGCGTTTAACAGCTTATTTATTTATCCTTTTATATATTCTGTGTTGTAGAAAAAGACTATTCCCTATCCGTGTTCATGCCAGATCTGCAGCGCTTTAGTTTTCCATACCATAGCATGAATCCTTTGTTGGGGGCCAACACGCATCTCCTCCTCCAACAACAACAGCAGCATCCTCAGCAGCATCAGAGTCCATCTCCAGGACACCCGGACTCTCCATCAGGCCTCCTGCAGGACAACATCTTCGGCGGACAAGAGGACCCGACGTCATTTTTGCTGGGTGAGCATCAGTCCGGATCAGGGCCTGATCATCATCATCCGGGTACTGACTTCACCGCACCCTCACAGACCTCACCTTACCTCCATCACCTCCAACACCAGAGTCCCTACCAGCACCCTCCTGCAGCCATGGCTCTCAGAAACGACCTGGGATCAAACATCAGCGTCCTCAAAACTCTCAATCTGAGATTCAGATGCTTTTTGGCCAAAGTGCATGAATTAGAGCGAAGAAATAAGATTTTGGAGAAGCAGCTGCAGCAGGCGCTGGATGTCAACAAGGGCTGTCAGAGTGGATGCTGTGAGAGCAGCAGGGGTCACACCCAGGAGGCAGGTGTTCAGACTGGATTTGTTGGGACCATACCTCTCAGGCCTGGATCCCTCCCTTTCCACAACACCAACAACTCAGCCAGGAGGCCTACAACACTGTTCACACCATCAACCCTCTACCATACAGCTGCTGACAACGCCAGTTCAACCCAAACCACCTGTAACCCATCCATCACCATCAGCCAGGCCTCTCCCTGTGTGGACTCTCCTAGTTCTGGCTTTAAAACCTTCTCCAACACCACCAGCTCAGGCCCAGGGAGCTCCACCACCAACCCTCCTCCACGGTTCCTCCCAGGCACCATCTGGTCCTACAACCACACCCGCAAGTATGGCCCTGGAGCAGAGCGTCTGGCCAGCCCAGGGGTGTCCTGGGCGCACCCTGATGGAGTCGGGGTCCAGATTGACACCATCACCCCGGAGATAAGAGCCCTGTATAATGTCCTGGCCAAAGTGAAGAGGGAGAGAGATGAGTATAAACGCAGGTAAATGGAGTGAAACCCCTTTTTTATTGCACTTATAAGACAGACAGACAGATAGATAGATAGATAGATAGATAGATAGGTACGTAGATAGATAGATACAGTAGGTAGATAGATAGATAGATATATAATAGGTACGTAGATAGATAGATAGATGCAGTAGATAGATAGATAGATAGATAGATAGATAGATAGATAGATAGATAGATAGATAGATAGATGCAGTAGATAGATAGATAGATAGATAGATAATAGGTACGTAGATAGATAGATACATAGATAGATAGATAGATAC
>CAKAOH010034179.1:0-10709 GCA_916701665.1 Sebastiscus tertius
AGAGAGAGAGAGAGAGAGAGAGAGAGAGAGACACACACACAGTGAAACAAAGAGAGCAAGTAAGACACAGTGACACAGAAAGAGAAAGAGAAAAAGATAAGAGATAGGAAGGAAGCGATGTACCAAGATGGACAGATTTGTGTCTAAAGATTTGGTATAAAGCGCAAATCAGATGGCAAGTCTGTTACAGCTGTAACAGGCGACGCGACCACCACAACAACGGCACAAAAAAAGGTAAAAGCAAGAAAATATAACGAGATATATCTGTCCCTGGGCTTTACAAGCACTATGGTCGGCCAAGAAGAGAGACCCCAGTGTGTTGTGCGTCTTCAAATACTGGCGGCAGACAGTATTTGACAGACAGTTTTTTTAGACAGTTTGAAAAACCTACTGTTAAATGGGGAAATGTAAGTTGTTGCACTGTTCCTAACTTCAATTTTAACATCTGAAGTTAATTTTACTTGAAAATATATTCAAGAATGGAATGCAATTAATATGTCTGAAAGCACTACTTAAAAGCAATTTAAAGTCCAATCTATTTGGAAATTGATTTTTATTGTTATTTTTTTTTCAGTCAAACAAACTGAACAATAAACTGTGACGTGGAAAAATGAAGTGATATGCACTTATTTTAGAAAGAAAAACAAATATTTACAGAGTTTATATATTATAATGCAATTAATTCAAAACAAAGAAGGTAAGGTAGGACCCATTTGGGGTAGGAGGGGTCGGGTGCGTTTAGGGGGCTTACAATGTTCCTATATCATCAAAGGGGGGCTTGACAGAAAACGTTTGGGAACCACTGCACTAGCCTGTGTTCCACTAGCCCGTGTTCCACTAGCCTGTGTTCCTAGTGTTCCACTAGCCTGTGTTCCTAGTGTTCCACTAGCCTGTGTTCCTAGTGTTCCACTAGCCCGTGTTCCACTAGCCTGTGTTCCACTAGCCCGTGTTCCACTAGCCTGTGTTCCTAGTGATCCACTAGCCCGTGTTCCACTAGCCTGTGTTCCTAGTGTTCCACTAGCCTGTGTTCCACTAGCCTGTGTTCCTAGTGTTCCACTAGCCTGTGTTCCACTAGCATATGTTCCTAGTGTTTCACTAGCCTGTGTTTCACTAGCCTGTGTTCCACTAGCCTGTGTTCCACTAGCCTGTGTTCCACTAGCCTGTGTTCCACTAGCAGGTAAACCGTCTGTGTGGAGTGTAAAAGAGGCGGAACGCACTGGCCGAAATGCATTCTGGGAACCCAGCGGCTATCGTCTGATGATGATTTAGCTTTGTATTGGTTTAAAGTGAGCTGGTAAACTGGTGAAACAATCCGCTCATAGACGTCGTCTCTCAACTCCAAAACCAGTCTCGCATAGATAATGAACAGCGCACAGAAGAAGAAGTCTTGGCCTGGATATCTGCCGGCTACACCAGAACCCCAGATATATTCTGCCTTGCTCCCAGAGGATTATCTGTCATCAGATCTGTGGTCAGACTGATAGCAGCTGGGTTCTGATATCGAACAGCAGGAAGCGAATTAGTGCGCTACTTGAGATTTCAGATAAGTTGTTTTTCTTAATTTAAACTGTACTATTAACCATTAGGTATCTTACAGATCAAGTTAACGTTAGCACCAAGCCCCCAGGAATAGCGCCGGTCGTTGATCCCAACTTTTGTAGTGGTCAAACGGCAGAACTACAACTTCCGTTTCCGTCATGTGATGCCATTGGGCCCAAAATGACTTTTTCCCCATAGACTTCCATTGGGAAAGAGACATCTGTAACTCACAGGATCATTTATTTTGAGGTGAATCAACTCCCCAGTATGAACACTCTAATAGTCCTTATTTAAATCATTAGGTCCTAAAAGTTGTGAAACGCACTAATAGTTGAATCCAGAGTTATTTCCCTTCCTCCGTTCATGTGAATGAGACCCAGACCGAGTCTGGAGCGCAAGCCGTGACGACGGCGTGACGTTGGGACCCCGTGACCGAGTCATGTGACTGAGCGGACGCTACTGCGCATGTTCCATGTGCCCCGAGATCCAGGTACTTTTCCAGACAGAAGTGGAGCCATTTAGGCGTCATGCTCCACTGAGACACTCTCATAGGAATGAACGAGGCCCCGCCTCCAACGCTGGATCCAGTTCTCTTCATACATCCATGGTTAGCACTCATTCGGTGGTTGCCTAGCAACAATAAAAAAAGAAACAGCAAATCCCAAAGAACACACTATCTGATTGGACATGAAAAAGACAGTACGGTGCACCTCTCTGTCCGATCAGGGCCTTAAGACTGGAACCGCCCTACTGACCCATTTAGACAATTTGGTGTTGAAATGTGCTCATAGACACACTGCGGGACACAATGTGCAATGCGTTGCACAAAAAATGGTGACAAGGGTACATTTCACACCTGTGCATAATTTTAACACAACTGGTCTGAAAGAGTAGCTGTTAAGAAGCAGGAACTCACAGCTTTATTTGTCCGACTACATCTGCAAATACACAGTGCACGGATCATGAAACAAACCTAAAATGCACACATGACATGATAGCTGACAGTCCAGCTCTGGGTCACCGCACCGTGTGAAGGTGGCATCGTATGAACACGTCAGATACTGGGAACAGGCTTGTATGATTCAGATCATTCAGATTATATGCAGATAGATACTGTATGTTCAAAATCACAACCCAGTGTACACATGCTCACACACAAACAAAGAAAGGAGTAGTCTGTCGGAGGCAGAGTCCTCGAGGAGGTGAAGGTTCACATTATAATGTTCTGTTCAGTTCAGTTCGACAGTGCTGAATGTTCCAAAGGTTAACGGAACAAAGCCGTATAGAGTCTGTTGTGTGTTTCAATCCTTCAGTCCACTTTGACCACACTGTAGATCTTTGTAACGAACCAGAAACAGGAGAAGAAGCCGATAGAACCTGAGGAAAGAGAAAACACACCTTTAATTAGAGCCACATTAAATCATGTGAAGGGGCAGTGGGTCACCATCAATGATGAAAACATGAGTGTTTCATACATATTGTAGCCCTGTAACTCTCAAACTGTTTCACTACAAGACTTACTGTTTAATATTAGAGCTTTATTTAAGACTCAGCTGACCTGATCCCAGCTTAGTCTGACTTATTCCACCATTTATTGACCTGGGGTCAGTAAGACCAGACCAGTGGCCAGATGAATAAAACTGTCTAGATCAAGCATCAACCTGCGAGGCTGAAAAATAAAGCAAATGCCAATGAAGTACCAAAAAATACAGGTCATCAAACAGCCACTTGAGGCTCCAAAAGTCCATCCCATAGACCTCCATGTTAAAATGGCCGACTTTACAGCAGAAAGAAACGTCTACAGCCTGGTACAAAAAACGGTTTTGGTCTCTAGAGCTAATTTCCCCGTTCATGACTACCAAACAGCGCCATTCAACAGTGACTCTTTTTCTATCTACTGATCTGACAGAACAGAGGACTGGAAGGAAAAAGGAGGCGTGTGCTTTACAGTGAATAATGTCAGCGTTAATGCACAAACTGAAGGAGCTGACGGCGTTGCATTTCATTTGAGTTTTAACGTTACCTTGTACGATTTCATGTGGCCAATAAAGCTAAATTGATTGACTGATTGAAGAAGTCTGCGCTCCAGTTTTTTCGGTGATTGAAATTCTAACGTTAGTATTATTTTTAGGACCCGAGCACTGACAACGTCGGGCCACGAGGACCCTATTGAAACTGTAGAAATGATTCTTTTTCTCTCAAATGAATTGCCTTTTTGAGGGTCTTGACTTGGCACACTTATCAGACGATGATATTTTAAGGGTCTCGGGCTTGGCTGTTGCAAAATGGCTCACTAGCTCCAGATTCACTTACATGTATGAAATTTGGCAAACAGATGTAACATGTGGAGACGCACAAAAAAGCCTCTTGGAGGTACGCCCAAAACTCAACAGTAAGTCAGGCATTTTTAATTGAATGTACGATTTTCGCCCATTTTTAGCATTTTATAGGACGTGTGGTTTAACGAACTCCTCCTATGGATTTAATCCGTCAATTTGAAATTTGGTCAGGACCATCTTAAGACCTTAAGGATGCACAGTTATTCAAATGGTGAGTTTTCACTGAACCACCTGACCATGGCATGGCGGCCATTTTGAGCCATTCGTCATGAAACAGGAAGCTGTTGTAACTCCACTGTACATAGTCCGATCTGCCCCAGATTTCTCAGGCATGATGAGGGTCCAGTCCTGAGGACATTTACATGTCCATATTGAGTCACACTCATAGCGCCCCCTACTGGCAACAGGAAATGACATGTCTTTCTATTTTAATGTACTCCTCCTAGCAGGTTGACCATATCCACCTCAAATGTGGTCAAAAAAGCCTTAAGACCTTGATGATCCATTATTGTGAAGACTGAGTTTACGTTGAACAGCTTTGCCGTCGCATGGTGGCCATTTGGCGTGATTCGCCATGGAACAGGAAGTTGTTGTAACTTCAGCATATTTTATGAAATCTGCTCCAAATTTCTCAGCCATGATGGTGGTCCTGGCCTGAGGTCATTTTCATGTCAATATAGATTCATAGCCCCGCCCCAAGACATTAGCCACGTCCCCTTTCATAACTCATGAACCGTTTGTCGTAGAGTCTTGTGGCAGGCGTCATTGCGCTCATCAGGGTTGCAGTTTCATCGTGCCTGGCCGCGTCAATTGGTGTCCCACCAGTACCCCCGACGCGCGTGAAGGTGCGAGGGCCTGTTCATCGCTGCTTGCAGCTTTAATATTCATATGTTACACAAGAACCAACTGGCAACCACAGGATTAATGTTAGCCAGCTACACAGAGTAGCATATAGCCCGTTCTCTTCCATGATATAGCCTAGCTTGTTAGCCTTAGCTAGCTTGGTATCTTTGAGCTACGTGGGCGTGTTTCAGCAAGCTCTTCAGAAACCTATTGGTGATGTCACGTCTAAAACTCTAAAAAAACAAATATCTCAGTTCTACAAAAAATATAGGAATATGCAATATTTTCTTTTCATCAGATTTATTAAGCCATGTGTACGCACGGTTCTGTTTTATAAAACTCAATCATTGTGGAACTGGGCACATGTGCATAAGCCCCATTCATGTAGAATCACCCTTAAACATCCGTTTGCATTTCAACGTGAAAAAGCTAAAGCGGCTAAAGAGACAGACATATTTGTCTAGATGGTGGAGACCAAACCAGAGCTTAAAAGTCAATAATAGACCTGGGTTTGATGGCATTGATTGATTTCTTATATTCATCAGATGGGCACAAATACGTTCGCCATATCAATTTCTGTTCACGTCACTGTTAATTATGTTTGAATGCCCCATCACACAAAGCCACACAGCCTGGAACTGAACTCAGTCCCAACAGTTGTACCCCCAAAATAATCAGATCTGTAGCTGTGTGCATGAGAAAGATGAAAGCCATGACAATCCAAAATAGAAAAATACATCAACCCTCATCCTTCCCTTCTTTTTTTATATATACTGTATATACGTACCAGTGAATAGGAAGAAGATGAGAGCCATGATCATAGTGTATCCAAAGTATAGGATGGTGCTGGCCAGTCCGGTGATTTGCAGCTTAGAGAAGAAGTAATGAATGGCGTAGACCATGAAATAGACTGCAGTGAAGCCGCTGGTCAGGAAGGAACGCCACTGCCAATGGTAGTCCTGTGAAGAGGAGGAACACAGCCAGGGTTCAGATGGAAGGGAGGTCCTGACTGAAGGGGTTAAAAGAGCGAGTGGCCGCTGCCATACAGAATCTGTCGATGCTGGTGAGTGTTAAAGGTCCCATATTGTGCTCATTTTCAGGTTCATACTTGTATTTTATGTTTCTACTAGAACATCTTTACATGCTGTAATGTTAAAAAAAACAACTTTATTTTCCTCACACTGTCTGCCTGAATATACCTGTATTTACCGTCTGTCAGAAACGCTCCGTTTTAGTGCATTTCAACTGAAATGGAGGCGGCACAATGAACAATCCATTAGATTTTGGTGGCGATCCGGATGATGATCCGGATTCAGGAATTTATTTAAGGATTCCGATCAGCCTGAGCATGAAGACCACAGGGTAGAACTGATGACGCGTTGATGACGCATTGATGGCGCGTTGATGACGTGTTGATGACGCGTTGATGACGCGTTGATGACGCGTGATTCCACCTCCTTCTGAGAGCAGAGAGATACGTGTGTGGATGTGTGTGTGTGGAGCTGCTATCCGTCCGTGGTGAGAAAGAACAAAGCGGTAGATGACGGGATTAGAGACAACGTAGTGTAATGTTATACAGACATAACAGCTGCTGAATGAGAGAGGCATCCGCCGATACGTTACACGGAAACACACCGTGTTAATAGCAAGCGGACCACCTCACAGTACCGCCAGCTGGGAGCTGGGATCTGGTTTTAAAGTCACGCATTGGCGGCGGACTGCGCTCTCCGAGTGCCATTCTAGTTGGGACTGTGATTAAAGTTGTACTGCAAGATGCATCTTTAAACTTAAAGGTGCAATGATTGAAGGAGACCGCTTCGCCGGGAGGAGAACACGTGGCAGCTCCAGGAGACGGACTTTCAGTTAGCGGCTTTGTAGCAACTCGCACACAGCCAGCGGAATCCCCAGTGACTCCCCGCCGGATCAGCAAACTTTCTGTTGCAGTTGTTACACGGTTCATGGATGTATTAAGAGACGTCTGTAAATCAGAGGATATAAACTTCCAAACTTCAACTTCCCAGTAGGAGCACTTAAAGATCCCTCATTTAAATCATGATGTCCTAAAAGTAGCAAAATGAGCAAACAGCTGTATCCAGAGTTATTTTCCTCGCCATAATGAACAGTCATCAGACCCACGGGACGCTTTGCATGCTCATATGGCATATCTGGTTCTGCCAGCTTCCTGCTAGCTGTATGTGGCTGTAATAATGGATATATTGGCTGTAATTCATCACTTTTATTATCTTCTACATCTTCAATACACCCATGGTGGTGCAGTGGTTAGCACTGTCGCCTCACAGCAAGAGGGTTCAAATCCAGCTTGGGGCCCTTCTGTGTGGAGTTTGCATGTTCTCCCCGTGTTAGCGTGGGTTTTCTCTGGGTGCTCAGGTTTCCTCCCACAGTCCAATGACATGCAGGTTAGGTTAATTGTTGACTCTAAATGTCCCGTAGGTGTGAATGTGAGTGTGAATGGTTGTCTGTCTCTATGTGTCAGTCCTATGATAGTCTGGAGACCTGTCCAGGGTGTACCCCCCCCCACCTTTACCCAACGTCAGCTGGGATCGGCTACAGCCCCCCTTTCACCTCAAGTGGGATAAGAGGTTACAGATAATGGATGGATAAATAATACACCCATGGACTGTATGTTGTCAGCCAGTACCGTGGTGGATGTATTAACGTCTCTGTTCCCAAACAACCGGCTATCGGCAAGTAGCTACTGTAGTGCATAAAACTGGTCAAATTTAAAATTAATAGCTAATGTCAGTATTATTATCATGGCTGAAACATTAAGATGATAATGTTAAGGTATTGCACTGATCATGCTCTTTACCTCAGCACATAAGTGGAAGTAGCAGAGCAGGATGGTGGCCTCAGAGCAGGTGATGACCAGAATAATGAAGACGAGGAAGAGGAAGCCAAACATGTAGTACATCTGATGGGACCTGGAGGACAGGCAGAGACATGGACTACAGTAAATACAATAGATTATAGACATCACTGGATGGAAATGCATCTTATTGTCAGTCTGCCACCATATTAGGTGATAAGCAGAGAAACAGTAGATTTAAATAAAAAAAATATTTTGCCACCTTTTGATGCTAAATGTAGTCAACTGAAGCAATAAAATCCTGTGCGTGCTATATTTAAGGGATAATGTACAACGAGCCGGTCATTGTTGTGAAAGAATCCCCTACAGAGTCTCTCATCGCCCTGAAGGGGATTCTTTCACAACAATGACCTGCTAGCTGTACATTATCCCACTTATTACATGGCTACTGACTGAAGCAATCAATAATTTGACACAAAAATGGTCCTCCAGAGTTTGACATCAGAGCTGGGTCCATAGCAACTATCTGTTATACATAGCAACGGTCTGCCATACATAGCAACGGTCTGCTATACATAGCAACAGTCTGTTATACATAGCAACGGTCTGCTATGCGTAGCAAAGGTGTGTTATGCCTAGCAACGGTCTGTTATATATAGCAACGGTCTGTTATACATAGCAACGCTCTGTTATAGAGAAATTACAGACGGCAGAACGCTGTGATTGACCAATCAGAATCAAGTATTCAACACAGCTAATTTAATGGTCTGCCTCTGAAGAAGGAGTGAGAACAGCCAACGAGCTGCTGCAGTGGGGTAGCTGCTCAGAGGGCAGCCGGCATGGCTCGGCAGCAGGAGAAGTCAGGTCAATTTTATTTGTATAGCCCAAAATCACAAATCACAAATGTGCCTCAGGGGGCTTTACAATCTGTACAGGATACGACACCCTCCGTCCTTTACAGTACCACCCTCTTATCGGATAAGGAAAAACCGAACCAAAAAAAACCCTTTTAACAGGGAAAAAAATGTTAGAAACCTCAGGAAGAGCAACAGAGGAGGGATCCCCCTTCAAAGATGGACAGACATGGAATAGATGTTGTGTGTACAGAGTAACAACATCATGAACATACAACATAGACAATCCATATGACAAAAAATAATACATGTAAAGTGAACATATGTGAGAAGGTGGAACCAGGAGGATGTCGAGCAGCTTTCTGGTGTCGCCAAACAGATAGAGCCAGAGCAACACAACTTCTTCTCCACGCCAGATAGATAGAGCCAGAGCAACAAGACCTCCTCTCCACACCAGATAGAGCCTGAGCAACACGACCTCCTCTCCACACCAGATAGATAGAGCCTGAACAACACAGCCTCCTCTCCACGCCAGATCGGTAGAGCCAGAGCAACACGACCTCCTGTCCACGCCAAACAGATAGAGCCAGAGCAACACGACCTCCTCTCCACGCCAGATAGATAGAGCCAGAGCAACACGACCTCCTCTCCACACCAGACAGGTAGAGCCAGAGCGACACAACCTCCTGTCCACGCTAAACAGATAGAGCCCGAGCAACCCAACCTCCTCTTCCACGCCAGATAGATAGAGCCAGAGCAACGCCAAACAGATAGAGCCAGAGCAACACAACCTCCTCTCCCGGCAGATGAAAAATCTGAGAAATCAGCTGTCAATATAGCAGTGGCACCGGGGAATTTACGTCTTCAGTGGACTATATTTACCATCAGCACTGATTGGACACACATATAAAAGGTTTAAAAGATTATTTTTTCTATTCTCTATTTGGGTAAATTCTATCTGCCAAAATAGTTCTAAACAAAAGAATATATGCATTATGTCCCACTATAATGTAAAAACCAAGTAAGACAATGTGTTTGTGCTCGAGACACTTCAGAAGAACAAAATGTTCTACTCGATTGTATTCTGTTCTTTTTCATATCAAAATAGCCCATGTAGTTGCTGAATTGTGCTCATTATGGCTAGTTTTAATACCTGTTCATGTCTTTCAGGCTGAACGGACTCTCAGTTTTCTATGTTTACATTTTTTAGTAGCAAAAACTGAGGTTGCAAGATGTATTCAGACGTTCTATGAATATTACTTTTTCTTCATTCTCACCAGATGGAATTTAATATGAAGAACAGCTGAATAAATATGCATCCAAAAGGCAGAATTCCTCCCATGATGATACCAGGGAAAGGCTTTGTGTAGAAGGACTGCTCTGGGACTTGACGAGGAATCTGATTGGTCCTCACTGGGTGCTCGATACCCTTAAAGAAGAGAGAGAGAATCAAAGAGTCAGGTACACCCTGAAATAGTCACTATATTTAAAAATGGAACATACTTCAAGTTTGTTAATGTGAACCACAGTACAGCATCTTCACATGAAATCATCATGATGACAGAACATAACAACACAAACAATGCTGGACCGAGCAACAGACTCTTACTTAAGAACTTAAGTTAGTTACTTGAGTACTTACTGTACTTAACTGATGACATTGTGACAGCACACTCGTCACTGGCATGAAATGTATACCAACGATTACAGAATGTATCAGAGGCCTGTACTACGAAGCAGGATTTGGCGTTAGTGAGGTAACTTCAGGGTTAACCGTTCAGGGTTTTCCGTCCTATGAAGGTGATTCACTTCTTACCGGGGTAGATCACCATGGTAACTGATGCTGAACATTTGACCTGCTCCAGAGCAGGTTATGTTCCAGATAAGAGATCAACTCGTATAAAAGCACCTCCTACTGGCCAATTAGAGCTTGGTGCGGTGATCGTATGATAATATTACACAAATATGAAGAAGTTACAGTCATAATCAGACTAAAAACAACACAGTTTAAACTGACAGATGAAGTTACAGTCATAATCAGACTAAAAACAACACAGTTTAAACTGACAGATGAAGTTACAGTCATAATCAGACTAAAAACAACACAGTTTAAACTGACAGATGAAGTTACAGTCATAATCAGACTAAAAACAACTCAGTTTAAACTGACAGATGAAGAAGTTAAAGTCATAATCAGACTAAAACAACACAGTTTAAACTGACAGATGAAGAAGTTAAAGTCATAATCAGACTAAAACAACACAGTTTAAACTGACAGATGAAGAAGTTAAAGTCATAATCAGACTA
>CAKAOH010034180.1:0-36135 GCA_916701665.1 Sebastiscus tertius
ATGAGTGTCTCTGAGTGTGATCACAGAGGACATGACATACAGGTGATGGACAGAAGAGGACATGAGTGTCTCTGAGTGTGATCACAGAGGACATGACATACAGGTGATGGACAGAAGAGGACATGAGTGTCTCTGAGTGTGATCACAGAGGACATGACACACAGGTGATGGACAGAAGAGGACACGAGTGTCTCTGAGTGTGATCACAGAGGACATGACATACAGGTGATGGACAGAAGAGGACATGAGTGTCTCTGAGTGTGATCACAGAGAGCTGACACACAGGTGATGGACAGAAGAGGACATGAGTGTCTCTGAGTGTGATCATAGAGAGCTGACAAAGGTGATGGACAGAAGAGGACATGAGTGTCTCTGAGTATGATCACAGAGGACATGACACGCAGGTGATGGACAGGAACAGAGATCTTACGGATCTTTCGGTCCAGTCTGCCGGGCCGCAGCAGGGCTGGGTCCAGAGTGTCCGGTCTGTTGGTGGCCATAATCATCTTGACTCTGTGCAGTGTGTCAAAGCCGTCCATCTGGTTCAGCAGCTGGTAGGAGAGACACAGACACACACACAGACACACACACAGACACACACACAGACACACACACAGACACACACACACAGACACAGCAACTCAATAAATCACTGCTTTTAATCATCCAGTCTATCTAATAGTCTATATAATCATCTAGTCATCTAATAGTCTATATAATCATCTAGTCTATATAATCATCTAGTCATCTAATAGTCTATCTAATCATCTAGTCATCTAATAGTCTATATAATCATCTAGTCTATCTAATAGTCTATATAATCATCTAGTCTATCTAATCATCTAGTCATCTAATAGTCTATCTAATCATCCAGGGGTCTGAGAGCTAATCGGACTAGATGAAGGTGTCTGTGAGCTACTCAGAGCACCAGGTTGTCTATCATCAGTAGCAGACGTTTAAGGTTTCAGCCACGGCAGTCATCGTCTCTACTACAGTCTCTCCAGAAGTGAAAGGCTTACTGTGTTTCATTAGGATGTGCTCCACTAAATGAAGCCTCTGCTGCTGCGTTGGCCTTCTTCATCACTTTGGTTAACAGAGACTGTTGTCTTTTAGCTGTTGTTTTCAGCTGCTTTACCTTCTCTGTTCTCTGTTTGAATGCTACCAGCTGGAGAGATTAGATCGAAGTTTAAACAGGTTCACTAAGTGAATGTGTGCACGTAGTCTTTGAACCTTTGGCAAGCTACTCAGAAACAGGTAGCGAGCTACTGGTAGCTTGCGAGCTACTAGTTGGAGAGACCTAATCTAGACACTGTGTTGACTTTAACAGTCCAGTGAGAACTGGCCCATGTTTGAGCAGTTTGTGCTGATGTTACTGCCTATAAATATTACACCTGGTACATGAGTCACATGGCTGTGAGGAAAACCCTTAGCAAAAGAAGTAGACACTTCTATTGGCTGAGAATTAGAAAAGTGACTCAGTTACCTCCATCAAAGTCCTCTGGATCTCTCTGTCAGCAGAAGTTCCCTCAGAGAAACGGCGGCCGCCTGCAGGGGACAACAGCAGGACAGGACAGAGGACAAGAGGACAAGAGGACAAGAGGACAGAGGACAGAGGACAGAGGACAGAGGACATAGAGTGAGGAGGGAGGCAGTGCTAACGAGTGGACAATCTCAACCACTGTACCGACCTGATGAAAAACTGTGTATATTCAGAGCGTTAATACAATACCTTTTCAGTATCTATTCACAGTTTGTATTTCCCTATATTTATATTATTCTATGGTATATTTTAGTAATGGGTTCTAAGTGGTTCCTGGGGCTTTGAGGGGATTCAAAGTGTACATATCTTTACATACAATAGCTCCATTTGTACGAGGTATTGGCAGTAGCAAAGGCTACACTTAAGCTTCAGCTGCTTCACAATAAAAGCCTTACAACAGTTCATGCTGAGTAAATGAGATGAATAAAAACAATAAAGCTCAGCTAACATGCTAAAGCCCCAGGAGAGAGATCCTCAGCATCACTCACCAATGGCATCGATCTCATCCATAAAGATGATGCAGGGTTGGTGGTCTCTGGCATAGTTGAACATCTCTCTGATCAGCCTGGCGCTCTCACCTATGTACTTGTCCACGATGGAGCTGGACACCACCTGTCCACACACACACAGAGACACATCAGCTGACTGACCGACTGACTGACTGCAGGGTGGCAGTGCGTCCTCATCGGTGCTGATACTCACCTTGAGGAAGTTACAGTCCAGCTGACTGGCCACTGCTCTGGCAAGAAGAGTCTTCCCAGTGCCTGTCACAGAAGGAATCTCTCATCACATACCAGATACAGGTCCAGAACCACTGATCCAACTACACAACACTTCTAAGATGATATCTGGATCATAAAATTAAAACACATAATATGAACTTTACACAAATAAAATAAGATTAACATGTGTTAGTGTGTCAGAAACAAATACCGGTTCAAATATGGTTCTGTACTCCTTATAAAGGCTGGTGTATTTCCGCTGAACTACTGGTGCCATGCTATTGTTAGTCCCAAACCCCAATAGTCTGAAAAATGTCCCGACAGCCTGTTATCCCCCAACAGAAGCACGTGGCTAATTATTATGTAAAATGATGTCATTGGACCTCCCCAGTGGACAGATTCTTTTCCTACCATGGTGAAGGTGTGCCCTACTCTGCTACCCTAAACCTAACTAATGTCATTCCTGATGCCTAAACTTAACCAGCCCTACCAACGAAGGCATTCAAGGCAACGAGACGGGAAGGTCCCATGATATCATTCTGCATAAGACACAGAGAGGGTGTATTTTTGGAACAATGGGTAGACCCTGAAGTACTGACCCGGGGGCCCGTAGAGCAGGCAGCCTTTAGGGGGGATGATGCCCACTCTCTGGAAGAGCTCAGGGTTGGTCAGAGGCAGCTCAATCACCTGCCACCAAAAAAAAGCAGAATTGTTTGAGACTCAACGGACAGAAAATCAAATCAAAATGCATCATCTGGTCTTATGCCTTTCCCATCTAGTACAGACCCAATCATAAGAATGTGATCTGATGAAACACATACGGGAGCCTCTGTTAGTTAAACTACAACACATTTATCACCAACTAAAAATAAAAAGCCTAAACTGAGGTGTCTTGTGTGATTTAATTGCTGATTAGTTGTACCTCTCTGAGCTCTCGGATCTGCTCAGACAAGCCTCCGATCTCAGAGTAGGAGACGCTGCCAGGGTCCTCATGGGACATGTTGTAGACCAGGGGGTCCACCTCTCTGGGCAGGTACCTTAGAAACAACAGGAAACGCATGCTGAGCTCACACCCATCACCAGCTGTCTACATGATTTGCTCTTTATCAAACCCATCTTTCTCATAGCCTGAGGGGCGTAGCAGTTAGCTCCTTATTAGCCTGTGATGCTGTTGAACCACTTCTAAGTGATGATTCTCTCCAGCCTACCTCATTATAGTGAGTGTAGTCATGTCCAAAGCCACTCTGGTGCCTGGCTTCAGCTGGGACTTGTCCAACTGGGAGGAAAAATATCAGAGATTAGCATTCACGATCTAAACACTGGGTATCAAAGATTAGTGACACTGCACTGTGTTGGCAGATTTGGAACATTATATCTCATGATAAATACATTTAGAATCATTGATTTGAAGTATTCCATTCATGTGCATACTGCTCACCTTTACAACAAGTCAAATGAATTACCTTCACCTTATCTGTCTATGTCAGGTGGTCTTAATGTACTGAACAGCTTATGACAGTTTCAGAACCTTTGGGCCCCGACGTAAACATATGCAGGCAAGTTTGCAATAAATACATTTTTGTTTAACATAAATGTCTATCAGTCTCCTGAAGACGGAACAAAATATGCCCCAATCAAATCCCCATAACATTAGGGAGACAGCAATAAGAGATGATGGATATGATTACGATTTGTTGAGCACATACCTGTCTGCGGCATCCAACCACATATCTGGGCCCGTTGGTGGCCTTGACAATGACTGGAATTAAACAAAAAACTAATTACCATCATGTCTGAGCTAATCACTGTTTGACACGTGTCACAGGTTGTCATTAGTCATTTTTCATTGGTTGCCGAGCTTCAAGAGGGCGGGTCTTGCGTAATATGGGCATGCCACAGTAAAGATACGGAAACATGAGTGGTATGTTGCAGATGAATGCACAGAGCAATAGTTCATCGAGACCGTGATGGATGAAACTAGATAAGCTCATTGTATGGCTGTTAGTACAAGAAGAGGCCCGTGTGCTGGCCCAACCATAGAGTCAAGTGGAGCGATGGTAAAATGAGCCTGGGTCACCAGGATTGGTGAGCAAGTCCTGCATCCTTTTTTTTTACTGATGACAACAAAGGCACTTAGTGTATGTACAGTATGTCCTGTTAGTAGCTGATACAGCCATAAGGCTCGGAGGTGATGAAATCCCCCCCCTCTCCTCCCACTGGTAAATGTGAGATATCTGCTATTGAACTTACATTTCTCCTCAGTCAGCTGTTTGAGCACTTCTCCAACAATCTGCAGGGAACGAGGTACAGATGTGGTTAGTAAAGACAGAATTTAATTAGCCACTGATTCTCTCCCTCCTCTTTGTCTAATTATGTCCGAACCCTCTTTCTTTTCACCCACAGACACTCGGACACAAATCTTGTAGATTTCATAGACTCTATACCAGGCTGGATAACAGAGAAAATGTATGATAAACATGTTGAAAAATAGGATCGTAAAATCAACAATTTACGATGTTTCTATATGCATATGTTGAAAGTATAGCCCATGAGCTTACTGTACTGTGCGGAATAAAATAAAACCTTTTCCCTATGCA
Source organism: Sebastiscus tertius (assembly GCA_916701665.1). Lineage (NCBI taxonomy): Eukaryota > Metazoa > Chordata > Actinopteri > Perciformes > Sebastidae > Sebastiscus > Sebastiscus tertius. The sequence continues at coordinate 4,860 of CAKAOH010034180.1, forward strand.
TTTCAAACGTTCAGATAAAACCACATATGTATTCGATAATATCCTGTTCTACAGAAACCTTTTCTCACCAGAAACGTATTTCTTGTCAGAAATGTTATAAAACCAACTTAGTGACTGATGATTAATCTATCCACCATTTCACTGTCATCTACAGTAGTTTGGTCAGTAATGCTGGACACACATCTCCCCACCATAGTGACCAACAGCTGATGGGAGCTAATGTATGGCAGATTATCTCTTCATTGTCATATCTTCATTGTTGGGGATTAAATAATTGTAGCTTTAACAAAGCCTTGCAGTTTAAAATCTATACCTGCTATGACAAAGCCAAAGTATGTCTGCCCTGCTTCTTCCTCTGAATGTCTTTAAAGATACCGGGGCTATTTCATACAACAGTGACCATAGAGAATCCTTCATTTCATGGTGACTGCCTGTGATTGTGTTGATCTACTAAAGGAACCTTCAGTGTGCTGCTGCATCCTCTCCACAGGTCAGTTACATGAGATCCAGACACCATTCTTACCTGGCCAACACTCTGCAGAGCCTTCAGGTCATTCTCGGACTTCTCGTACTGTTTGGTTTGTTCTCTCAGCTGTTCTCTCACTGCAGATCAGACAGGAAGGAGGATTATTAATAATCAGAATGATATGGTTTCTAGTGTTCGTTATCAAACACAGAAACACTGACAAGGATCAATCCGTTTGTTCCAGCTACTGTCTAAGAAACATGCTGATAGAAGTGAACGTTAGCTGGACAAAGTGAGCTTCACGGAAACTCTCGGGAAGGTTAACAGATATACTACATGTCTAGAAGAGTACCGGCTACACAGGCTCACTGGCTTATACACGTTAAGAACCGAACATAGCCCTAACGTTACAACTGTATCCTCCTTCTGCTCCTCCGCTAAACTAAACTAAGCTAAGCTAAGCTAAGCTAGCCCTGCTAGCGTTACTCCACTGTATTTCTATGGAGATGCTAACTGCGTGACAAAGCAGTAGCTAGCTGACTAGCTAACTGGTGCTGACTACCAGTTCCTATGTGTCCAATCCAAACAAACTCCATATATTTCTGTTACAGCACAGACGCGTCCATTAAAGAGTCTCTTACATTCTTTTAACCGTCCGTCTATCTCTTTGTGTTCCAGTAGTTTCTTCCTGTAGTCTTGTAGCGCTTTCTCCCTGCCGTCCGCCATCATGCCGCTCTGAATGCTGGGAAACTGCAGCGTCACTACACTGTGTACACTGTGTACACTGCTGGCTGGCTGCTGGCTGCTGTGTCCAGATGTGCGCACACACCATGGATGTGCTCTCTACATCCATGGTGTACACATCTGCAGCTGTCACGAGGTCAAGTCCAATGAGTGGTGTAAAATAATGACTCACTTTTGACAGCAATAACTGCTGATATCATATTACAACCAGAGCTTCTCTCTCTCTCTCTCTCTCTCTCTCTCTCTCTCTCTCTCTCTCTCTTCTTCGTTCAAATATTCAGCTCTTTAAGGGCATTAGTTCTTACATTCAACTTTTTTCTACCATTTATACTTTTTAAAATATTAAGCTTTTTTTCAGTTATTTTTTACAATGGAGAAAATCTTCAAATCCTCTTAAACATACTCCACTTTGAAATGCTACTGCTCCCGCATACATTCAGCTACAGACACCATTTAGACTTTAAACGGGTTACAAGAAGTTGAACTATTAAACTTGAATTCCGATTTTTGATCATTTTTACAGTTTTTGAATGATCCCAGTTCAAGTTTTATGCTGTTTTAAGACTTTTTCTGGGTTTATAACGGGTGTGTATTGGACGGCATGTTCAGAGCTACGTGTGCGTGCGTGACATCACAGTTAGTCAATTTGTAGATGTAAATGTTGTGCTGATCACAGTCATGTAACTATGGAATCAAACAGACTTACACATCTGGTTCTAGGATCCCCAAAGCGAGAGGAAGTCCAAGCAAGGTTTCTATCCAACAAACCTTCTGGATACAGTATCATGGCTACATGTTCAGCAATGTTTAGGAAGTTAGTCCCAAAACCTCCGTCTGTCTCATCCAATATTTAGAGTTGCAGAGGTGACCTTTCCTGTGGAAACAGTAGTCATGGGAACACTCTTCAACAATGAGCTTAATAGAGAGACAGATGTGTTGTGACTGACAATGTACAGGATGTGATCATTAGTGTCTGTCAGAACCATCTTCTGCTGCTCCTCTCCACACCACTCGGCATGACGACATGGAGAAACAATGCAACACAGCTCTATTATGGGCTGTAATTCCATCTGACTGGAATCATTTATACATTCATTTTAAAACCACACATTGTTTGCTAATATTTATTTACAGCCAAGCATGGACAAGGTAGGCAGCGCCCCGGGCTTCTCATGGTCAGCGTTTTCAAAGGCTGATGTTCATGTGCTCCCTGATAAATACAGGATAACACAGAGTTGGATTTGTCTTGGTCTACAGTACCTCACTCAGCAGCTAATAAATGTCCAATGTTCCAGATATTCCTGCCGTGTATTTTCTCCTCAGCTCTGAAGGAGATGACGGGGGTGAGCAGCATTAGACACCTCTCTGAGCCACTGAGCCGCCACTCATCTACTTCTCTTTCATTAAAGATCCCCTCCGACATGTTGAGACACATACACATACTGCTTTGAATTATCAGTTGTGTCTGATGTGGTTTCACCACAGAAAAGTTCAAACAACTAGTTGAACACTGATAAGTGCTCAACGGTTAGGGCTAGATGTCCATTCTCAGTGTGCTCTGTGTGTATGTTGCTTATCGGACTAAAACCGGCCTCCCAACTTGTTGTGATGTCACAAAACCTGCTGGTACATACATGTTTTCAGAGTGGGGAGGGGGGGGTATTTCAACATGGCTAACTACTACTACTACTACTACTACTGAAGCTGTGGGCTGATGATGGGACACTTTATCTGCTTTCCCTCTACGACCTTTACTTAGCTTTTAATTTCAAAACATGAAACCAACAGAACTTTGGATCTAAAGTTCTTTACTCTAATGACTCCGATGAGGGCAAACACTGCAGCGTCACACAATTCATTCATAGAAAGTTACTCACCCATTCAATAGAAATACATGTTTTATTGGTTTTAACTGCAATCTGTAATTACAAAGTAAACCATGAACAAAGTAATTACTGTAGTAATACATTCAGCAGGTGCTTCTCATGTGTCAATAACCCAGAGGAACACATTCAGGCTTGTATCTGCTCCGTTATAGAAAAAAATGAAGGCACAACATGTGGGAGACCTGGAATGTATTTAAAGGCACTTTCATGGAAAACAGTGGTCAAACATCACTGTGATGACTCAAAGTGCTAGAAGTCTGTGCGTGGTACTGAGGAACAAGCATGCTTCCACCAGCTTTTCATAAGAAGACCTAATAATGCTTTAGTCACACAATTAAACTGATTCAGTGACTGATGATGAAATGAGAATGAATGCCAGTAAAAGACACTGACATGAGGAGACTGAAAGCAGGAGCTGGAGCAGGGATGACAGGAAGCTATGGTTAGTGCGTGGCATTTCCATCTGGAGATGCAGGTAGGAGAGTAAACAGGTTAGAACTTCACTAGATCTATATTATAGAATAGTCACGGTCATTATTATTTATGCAGATGCTCTGTAGTGACATTGGTATACTTGAAGGATGGAGGTCTAAAACCACTGAATGTTTCTGTATCTGAAGAATACTAAAATATTTTCTCCAAACAGTTTAGTGCAATTTCCAAACATGGTTGAAAGGCCTTCAAATTCATTTCAATTGCTAATAAATATGGGCAGTCATATACATTCACTGTGAATGTGACAAGCTGCTCTGGCAAAAATAGAGCGGGAAAAGATGGAGAGGTGAGCCGCTGCAGACAGACACAGCAGATCATCTCCATAAAGACCACCTGCACACACCCTGAACACCTGGATGCTACTAGCTTAGTTACCTGATTAGTTTGCAATAACTGGATTTAGCTTTTTTCATCATTTGAACTTGATTATGGCAGCTGCAGCCCCCCCCCCACCACCCTCCTCTAGCATGCACTGAGATCCTGACTTTGACCCTGAGGCTGCAGCAGAGAGGCTCAACCTGCAGTCCAAACAATAAATACTAATGAGAAACATTTGTGATTCACTTTCAAAAGAAATTAAGTGTTACAACATGTGGCATTGCAGTATAATATATTAACTGTGAAAAAAATAACAAACAGCTCTTCACAATCTGGCAATTAATACGAAAGATCATAATTTCACATAAAAGAAAATATATATTCTATTGTTTCATTAACCAGATAAATATGAAATAAAAATGCTTAAGATCAGCAATAAATACATTTTGATAAATAAGCAGTGACAGCCAAAGCCCCTACTCAGAAGGCTTTAGGAAATAAACTAGACAATAATAATAATAATAATAATAATAATAATAATAATAATAATAATAATAATAATAATCATCATCATGGTGGAATCAACAGAAGTGCATTGATTTCAGTGAGCTGACAGAGAACTGATCTCTGGGGGACAACGATCGGATGCTCAAATGTTGCAGCACAGTTTGAAATCTAAAGATCAACGAGGCAAAATAATGAATGAATGAATGAATGAATTAATTAACAGCAGGAACAAGAGTCAGTTCACCCAATAACAAATTAAAAATCATTTCTCTCTTTCCTTCTTCCTTGGGGAAATAGTTGGCAGAAACCTGATTTTAAATCCAGTGTTCCTGTTGCGCTGTTACTCCACCGACCTCAGTGTGAATAGCTGTCATCTCCTTTAAAGAACTAGTGTGTGTGGATGATGCAGAGTGACACAGTGCTGCTGTTGAATGCACTTAAATGGAACTCTTTAATGCTGATTCCACCCACCTCCACTGTACTGGGATAGAGACAGATATGTCTCCAAACCTGGACAAATTAAAATGCCACTAGAGGTAAGTGAGAGAACAGGTTTGCTGCTAATCTGAGGGAAATGACCCATTTTGAATCCCATTCAAAGGCGTGTGGATTCAAAACTCTTATGTTGGCTGTTTTACAATAACAAGTCTGTGGTGAGCAAACTGACATTGCTAAGTGACCAACCAGCTGAATATTACAAGGCACATAGCAGCGGCATCCGGCCTCTCACCATGGGTTGGGGTTAGGGTTACGGGTGAGAGGACAGGAGGCTGGGCCTGGTTAGAAGGGAAAAGGAAGGTCTAGGCTTACTGTTGGCTTCACATGAATACACTCCAAGGCACTTTAACAATCTTACTGTCTACACTTTCTCTTACTGATGATCCTTGACTGAACAAGAGATGTCACAAGCCTCTAGGAGGTGTCGAGGTTGAGGCACAGAGACACCCTGTACTGACCACACACAGCTACTCCTACTGCCCATAACAAGACATATTAAACTACTTTACACAAGGATTCCCCTTCATCCCACCATGGCACCAGTGCAGGGCCTGTACATGGATCAGATTCTGGTTTACCAACTGTTCAGAATATTGGAAGATACTTGATCTGGATTTGTGATGGGACTCGCTGGCTACAACAATGCTTCTCCTATAATCAGGGCTCAGAGGACGAGGAGGGAGTTAGGGAAGTGAACGGTCTCCATCTCCCTCTCTCTCTTCACACCTCAATCATCAGAGACAGAGAGCCTGCTGAAGATGGGAAGGCGACGGGACGCATCCAGGATGGGGGACTCAGAGCCACTCTGACTGCCCAGGCTGCTCTGGTAGCCCTCCTGGTCAGACAGCGAGTCTGGGGGTTTGGGGGAGCTCTCTGATGTGGGCTGGAAAAAGCAGTGAGTGGTCGGGGAGGGTGGGGTCGGACCCTGAGGCTCAGACACGAGTGGGGGCCCTAAGCTGGGGCCAGACAGGCTGGCAAGCTCCTGGCTGGAGTAAGTGAAGGGGCTGGCCTGCCACTCCGTCAAGTCTTCGGTGGAGAACACGGGTGGAGGTGTGACGGAGGTGGGGCTGTCCTGCTGGCCGTCGGAGCTGGAGAAGCCGGCGAAGCTGAAGCTATGCTGCAGCCGAGGGCGCTCCATCTTATTGAAGGTGGAGAGCGGAGGGGGCCCACGGCGTTCCTCTGCGTTGTGGATAAAGTGGCATCGGGGACCGTACGGACAGAAACCGATGGTGTGGAAAGTGCGGCACAGCTCGGTCTTGTACTTTGGGTGACGGCTCAGGCTGCGCAGCTCATGCATGCCGTGGGCGAACTGGCACTTATCGCCATATTTACAGGTGCCGTTCTCCTCAAAGGGCCGGCACAGCTCCGTCTTATAGCGACTCGAGTTGACTTGGCTGCTTCCACCCACACACAGCCCATCCCCCAGCTCGGAGTAGGAGCGCTCACGGAAATGGTTCTCCTTGTTGTTGCTGCAGCTGCTACCCAACAACACCGAGGGATCCATCCTAAGGCTGTTGACAAACTGGTTCTGGCTGAACGTTGCATCGGGGAGGCTGACTGAGTGACGGCGTCGGAACAGGTCTTCTGCAGAGGGGGCCCCCACCACCTTCCTGTCCAGCAGGGACCCAGTGGGGGTGAAGGAGCAGAGGTTGGCACTGGAGCATGGGACAGACGTCAGCCGATGTCCACCAAGGTTGCTGTCGTTGCTGTAGTGGAACATCTTACTGTTCTGTAGAGAGAAACATGGGTCAGTCAGTTCAGTAAGCACACCGTTCCATCCATGGAGCCACTGACGTGTGCTGTTGCTGTATCTAGCAACCTTTTCTGAGCCATGTGCACATTTTATACCCCAAAGGACTCATGGGCATAGCAAATAGACAGTACTCCAAGTTATCACAAGCAGGGCTGGAACTGAAAACCGGCTGTGACCTGGAGCTGGTTCCAGATTAATAAAAACAAACGTGATCTTTAATCCTACTTCCTGAAAGCTAATGTGTTTATTTACATCAGCAGTTACACATTACTCACATGTCTATCATAACAGAGCATTTCCTGCAACATGGAATAAAACTGTGTTTTATAGATCCACACTGAGTCCTACTGCTACAGAATCAGCTAGGGAATATGTTATTTCTTTCTTTAGTTCATCTTTGAGCCCAAGTTATGGGACAAATGACTGTTAAAGGCTGTATGTAAATCTGCTTTCAACATATTCTGATTTCTTTCCTTAAACTGGAATCATGATTCTATAAGAAACAGAATCTGAAATAAAGTCTAAATGAGAACGCCTGGTTCCATCAATGTGAATGGATTTAGTTGAGAACACAGGAGGAGGTCCGGATGGATTGTGTAAACATCAGTCTTGCAGATCACTTTGTATACTAAAATGTATCATACAAGTATGTCTGAAAACAGTCCTCATGAGCCCACAGAGGAGAAACACTAAAGTGCACATTTCATTCTGCATTATGTGTTGCATCAGGTAAAACAGGCTGGTTCATACTACTACGATTACTACAACTACTATTACTACCACCACTACTACTACTCTGTATAGCTCTTTCATAGCTCAATACCTGACTGAGCCATAGCTAAGCGCCCCTGTGTTGTTGTGATGCTACTAACAGTTCAAAAGGCAGCAGCAATGACTGATAGTACGATGGCCTCAATAGGAAAGAAGCACTTTAGTAAATGCATGATGTGGCTTTAAACCGAAGATACTGGTTGAACAGGTGGACAGTAGAAGTGAACAGTAACAGCTCAGACATTAAGGTTAGCTAATAGCTAACGGTAGTTAACGTTAACGTTAGTTATGGAGACGGCCGATGAAAGGAAGTCAATGAAGCTGACAGGAAAGTATAAAAAAATATATAGAAACAACGCTAGCCTGAACAGAGTTCATAAATGACGTTACACACACACACACACACACACACACACACACACACACACACACACACACACACACACACACACACACACACAGAGAGAGAGAGAGAGAGAGAGAGAGAGAGAGAGTTGTGGGGCTTTCACATGTAACGTTAGTTACTTAAAGTGAATATTAAACACCGACCAGCGTGGCTCTGTCTGAGTGCGTCACTGACTATCACACTGATTAACTAAAGTTAACGTCGCTTTGCGACAACATTAACAAGCTGGCCGGCATTTCTTAATACCGTTAATGCTAAGCTAACCCTTAATGCTAAGCTAACTCATTTCCAGAGGCTGAATGACGTTAACTAGTCTGATATACCAATAGTGTAACTCGTCAATATTCCTTCACTGAGTTCACTTCCTGCCCTCAAACGAACATCAGACTAGCAGCAACAACACTGCTTAAGCTAATGTTAGCATGTTAGCATGGTTGAACCTCAGAGCTAATGTTAGCATGTTAGCATGGTTTAGCTAAGCTAATGTTAGCATGGTGTGACCTCAGAGCTAATGTTGGCATGGTGTAACCTTAGAGCTAATGTTAGCATGGTGTAACCTCAGAGCTAATGTTAGCATGGTGTAACTAAGCTAATGTTAGCATGGTGTAACCTCAGAGCTAATGTTAGCATGGTGTAACTAAGCTAATGTTAGCATGGTGTAACCTCAGAGGTAATGTTAGCATGGTGTAACCTCAGAGGTAATGTTAGCATGGTGTAACCTCAGAGCTAATGTTAGCATGGTGGAACCTCAGAGCTAATGTTAGCATGGTGTAACCTCAGAGCTAATGTTAGCATGGTGTAACCTCAGAGCTAATGTTAGCATGGTGTAACTAAGCTAATGTTAGCATGGTGTAACCTCAGAGCTAATGTTAGCATGGTGTAACCTCAGAGCTAATGTTAGCATGGTGTAACCTCAGAGCTAATGTTAGCATGGTGTAACTAAGCTAATGTTAGCATGGTGTAACCTCAGAGCTAATGTTAGCATGGTGTAACCTCAGAGCTAATGTTAGCATGGTGTAACCTCAGAGCTAATGTTAGCATGGTGTAACTAAGCTAATGTTAGCATGGTGTAACCTCAGAGCTAATGTTAGCATGGTGTAACCTCAGAGCTAATGTTAGCATGGTGTAACCTCAGAGCTAATGTTAGCATGGTGTAACTAAGCTAATGTTAGCATGGTGTAACTAAGCTAATGTTAGCATGTTAGCATGGTGTAACTAAGCTCATGTTAGCATGTTAGCATGGTGTAACTAAGCTAATGTTAGCATGTTAGCATGGTGTAACTAAGCTAATGTTAGCATGGTGTAACTAAGTTAATGTTAGCATGTTAGCATGGTGGAACAAAGCTAATGTTAGCATGTTAGCATGGTGGGACTAAGTTCATGTTAGCATGTTAGCATGGTGGAACAAAGCTAATTTTAGCATGTTAGCATGGTGGAACCTCAGCAGGCCTCTTACCTGCTTCGACCCGGAGAACGGGTTGATGCTAGCCTCCGTCATGCTTGTTGGTAAAGAAGGTCAGTAATATGTGGTAGTCCAGGTTGTGCGGTGTCCAGCCCCGTGGAGAGCCCCCTCGGCCGTGCCGTGCCGTGCCGTGCTGTTGCTGCGCACTTGTATTTCATCCAGCAGCGGCCATGGCTGCATGGTGGGCGGGCTTCCGGCTGACACGCCGCCGCATGGTGGTGTCTAGAAGGTAACCCCCAACATGCAAAAGCACTCGCAAGAGTCGCAGCTTAGGAGTTCCCTTCTAGACAGGACCCCGTCGCAGACATGCAGCCACAGACAGCAGGCAGCAGACAGCGCCTCTGCAGGAGCAACGTGAGGCCGCCTGCCTGTCTGCTGTCTGCTGTCTCAGGTAGAAGCCATCCATCCATGATCCATGGGTAGAAGACGATCAGATAACTACTAGGCCTATAAGCCCTGGTGTCTGCGTTCATGAACATGTTCAGTATAAAGATAGGGCCTGCTAATACTAATCTATGGGTTTGCTCCAGTGTTACCAGCCAAGCACATCAGAAGTCTCATTGAGTGGCATCACTGTGCTCATTCAGCCACAGAAACTTCATCAACTCAGAGCTCCTGAAGAGAAGGAGAGCCTGACTTGTGGCTGCTTACTCTACATGTTGATTGATTGATTGATTGATTGATTTAGGTAGGGGAACTAATTCAACAGTGAGCAGTCACATGGTAGTCACCACATTGTTTAGCTGGGCATGATAACAACAGATGTAATTTCATATAATGCTGGATCCAGGATCACTTTAAGGTCCACAACAAGCTGACAGACCCCCCGGACATATTATCACCTTCTAAAGTTGATGTCCATCGGCCTACTCACAGGTCAGTATTAGCATCCCCTCAGAGTCTGACCACTCAGATGGAAGTCAAACGGGTTTTTAGCTCCATTGGAACCGTGAAGTAAATGTGCTGTACAACCAGACAGCCACATAGAAGGGGCTGCTGCACATTTCTCTGTTAGTCACTCGTTGCAAAAACATGAATACATTGAACTTTTAAAAACTTGGTCACACAAGACACCAGGTGTGAGTCACTAGAGAATGTCCACCATGTCAAACCACTGGTTTGACATGGTGGACATTAGTGAATAATGTCCAATTTATTTAAGTGTGTTTTTACTAAAATAAGACTCCACAGGATCACCACATCATTCAAAATATCAATATAAAAATAAATTCAATACTATAATGTAAAATAAAACAAGATTGTGCACTATAACTCCTGTAGATATCTTCAGGAGTCACTATTCTACCTTAGTACTACTACTACTACACTCATGACTTATATACTTATTATACAATATATATTTGCACAATGTGAAAATCATGTGTATGACCTGTTCAGTAATGTATAAAATTGTTTATTATTTCTTTATTTTAGGCCTACAATGACCTTGGATTTGGCTACGACCATTTACAACTTCAGAGCAGCTGCTCTAAAAATGACCTCCAACAGTTTAATGGCACACTCAATTATTTACTAATAATTCAAACATATATTTAAATGATTAGTTCAGAAGTAAGCTAATGGTTTATGATCAGTTGCTATTATAAAATGTAGACATTCATTGCAGCACAGTGGGACTCATATTGTCAATACAAATAGGACATATTACAGCTCTGGTACGCATGATAACAGACTGACCTCTATGACCTTTGCTGAAGAATGACCAGTGGAACAGTAGATGTGTGACCCAGTGACCATCACAGTGTTTTATTCACACATTCAGTTGAGACTTTAACACAGTCAGTTCTAAACGTTATCATCCTGAGGCACAGTACATTTAATAATTCAATCAAGAACCAGCTGTTGATCGTATATCACCTGTACAGAGTGTCATTCGTGTATCAGGTGTCCTTCTCTTTACTGACAGACTCCATGTGTTGGTCATCGCTGCGGATGCCTGTCAGAGCCGCCGTCGGCAGAGGCAGCATTGGGACGCCTCCATACTGGTTACTCATGGCCCCCCAGTCTGGGTGGGATGGGCCCTGCTGTGAGCTGAGCATATGCTGCTGAGCCTGAAGATGTTTGCTGGTGTCTCTGCTCTTTTTACAGATCAGGTAGATGATCTCCAGGATGTTGAGGAGCACTGAAACGCCTGAAACTACGAACATGAAGATGACAAAAATGGTTTTCTCTGTGGGACGAGAAATGTAACACAGGGCGCCACTGTGACGGGCACAAGGTGGAGACATAGTACAGTGGAAGTGGGCCACCATGAACACGGGGCCAAAGATGTAGAACTGAGCCACAGTGAATCCCACCTCCAGGAGGATCTTGAAGATCAGCTGGGTCATGTAAGTGCAGAAGAGGACCCCTGTTATCTTCACCTTCCCTCTGTCATCAGTATACTTGGGCTTCTTCCAGACAGTTCCACCGGTGCTGTCACGCAGCTTCTCCGTCCTCCTCTTGTCCTTGTGGATTGTGTGGACAGCGTGGCCCAGGTAGACTAGGGTGGGTGTTGACACAAAGATGATCTGCAGGACCCAGTAATGAATATAGGATATTGGGAACATCCAGTTGTAGCAGGCGTGTTCACATCCTGGTTCCAGGCTGTCACAGTAGAACTCTGACACCTCGTCCCCCCAGACGTTGTCCGCAGCAGCACCGAGGACAAAGATCCTGAACAGGAAGAGGACACTCATCCAGATCTTCCCTATCACGGTGGAGTGAGACTGGACCTTGTCCAGCAGTGAGGACATATAAGACCAGTCCCCCATGGCTGGAAGCTAATGTCTGAAGCAGAGGAGAAACACACACACATCAAACCTACAGTTGAATGAGACGAGTACAAAGATGATCGTTTATTCATCAAGATGTCTGCGATTCCTCCCAAGATAAGACCTTACTAAAGATAAGACCTTACTAAAGATAAGACCTTACTAAAGATAAGACCTTACTAAAGATGAAACCTTACTAAAGATGAAACCTTACTAAAGATAAGACCTTACTAAAGATAAGACCTTACTAAAGATGAAACCTTACTAAAGATAAGACCTTACTAAAGATAAGACCTTACTAAAGATGAAACCTTACTAAAGATAAGACCTTACTAAAGATAAGACCTTATTAAAGATGAAACCTTACTAAAGATAAGACCTTACTAAAGATAAGACCTTACTAAAGATGAAACCTTACTAAAGATAAGACCTTACTAAAGATAAGACCTTATTAAAGATGAAACCTTACTAAAGATAAGACCTTACTAAAGATAAGACCTTATTAAAGATGAAACCTTATTAAAGATAAGACCTTATTAAATACAGAGATAATGAAATAAAAAGTGTCTGCATTAAACAAACATAACTGAAAATAAAAACAACTAGATTCTGTCAGAATCTAGGTGTGTGTGAAAGGGAAAGTCAGAAAACAGCTGGATTTAAACGTCCTTATCTACCTGTACGGTGCCATCCATCCATCTGAGAGCACCAACACTTCTCTAATGAGCTTCTCAACCGGTACAGTTCTTTAGAGACTGTTGTCAGTGGGTCTACCACTGCAGCCTTTATTGATAGTCAGCAGTAAGCTTTAAGAGCTCCTCACATGATACGGTATATGCTCAAGATAGCAAATCAGGCACAAGGATCTGCCATAACATTACCCTTTGTTAGTGTGGTGTCATCTATAAAAGCCTGTGTCATTTTGTTTTTCAAGTTTCAAGACACAAAAAGGAAAGTGAGTGAAACATGGAGGAAATGTGCAGCTGGTAGACGAGGGAGGGAGAAACATCTCTGGAACACCATGTTATGAATTAGACATTTTGCTCCAGATTATAACACAGATTATAACATGACCACTGACATACTGTACAGTCATTGTTCCTGCACTGCATTACATGAGTTTACTGCGGAAGACAAACTGATTTTGATTTCCTGGGTGGGCTCAGCGTGGATGAGTGGTGGAAACAGAAGGACAGGATGGAGGAGGAAGATAGAAAGAAAGGAGAGAAAAACTGAAGAGCTGTTAAAGTGCAGAAACAAGGCTGGCTCGTTATACAGACTGTGGTCCGTTGTACTGAGAAAGAAACCAATCAGCAACATGGAGCTAAGCAGGCTCTCCGTCGGTGTCATGCCCTATGAACCCTGAGGTCTGAGCAGGTACGGTACCTGAGGTCTGAGCATGGTAGCGGGGCAGTTTACCATAACAATTGTGCATTTTCAATAAAAGCAACACATTTGGCAGGTTTATATGTTATGAAAAGATATAGATATAGATATCGGCGCGCTGCAAATTTGGCCCCTGAGGGCCGTTGCAGCCATTTTTTATTTTTCAAGGGTGCTTTTAAAAAGGAGCATGGTGACTTCGGGCTCAAACTTCAGCCCCTTACCTTCATGATAGAATGACAACTTATACACCTGTAGAGCAGCAGGATCTCCAGCTTTATATTTCTCTTTTCATCAGCAGTAAAACTGACAGATATCTCTGGATACAGCTCTGGGTCTCCAGTAACTTCTAATCACAGTTAAAGAGATACTGAACTTTGGTAGAACTTTGGGTTGTGTGGCTAACTAGCCGTGATATATGACCAACTAAAGGAGATAATCATCATCAACTGCTCCTGTGAGCAGATTACAGTTTGTTATACTTATTTTCCATTCTCCATTCACTCCCGTTGCTAGGGAAACAGGTTGCTTTGGTTGCTTTCACACATTACCCCGTTTGGTTCGATTAAAAAGAAACTCAGGTCCGTTTGCCCGGCTAGTAGCCTACGGTTTGTTTGGGCTGGTGTGAAAGCTCATTGATGTGGGCCTCCGTGCGGGGCTCATCACACCTGACAGCATCACCTGTCCAGAGTCAAACAGCCCTGTACCATGGTATGGAACACTACTTCAACTATTAGATCCAGATAAGGGTCATCTGTGTGTTGCTTGGCAACCACTGTTAAATGCAGAACTACATTGTTTGGCGGAAGAATGATTATTTATTATCAATAAATGATTGCATGTTTTTGATGCTGTGTGTTTATTTGATGGAACCTTGTCAAGTATATTTAATAACCCACCTGAGGCCTCTCATTGGAGCTCTCTTAATAGGAGAGTAAAAGAAAGGAGATAACTCTATGTTTAACAGTTTGATACGGGCCCAGATGTCTTTAATCTAAAGACATAACACACGCTCGTCATAAAGTCAACTTCCTCAAAATGTAACTAAAATATGCCTCGTCTTGTAATTGTGACTGATTTGTGTTAAAGAAACAGTGAAATACCTCCTGAGACACAATCCAATGGTAATGAAGACATGTTGTACTCACCTGTCAGGCTTCAGATATCAGAATTGGTTTTCCATGAGTCCATCCCAGAGGAGCCAGAGTGTGTGAGACACTGACCAGTATGAGACTGGGTTATATGCTGCTGGGTTGGGTCAGACTGAGTCAGGCTACAGACTGCCTGCTGCTCACAGCTTCTTCTTTCACTCCCTCCAGCTGCTGACCAGAGTGATGAGTCTGGTGAAAAGGTTTCATCATGCTCAGTTCCTGTAAAGGAAGCCTCAATGACCCTTAACCTCACATTCTTGACCAATCCTGATCAATGTCACTCAGCGCCGACGCTCCCACCACGCAGGAGGGGGCATCATTAGGACATTATAGGCAATACAAAGATATACATATTTGCTTGAAATAATAAAATGAATTATGGTGACACCCTCCTCCATCATCCTGTGGCTGGTTCCATTGCGCCTGACGGTAACTCAAAAGTTACAAATGCCTTCAAAAAGGGAACAGGAGTCGGGAGCAGAGAAGCGAAACACCGGGATGACGCTGAGTTTCCTCTGCTGAGCAAAGTGTTTCAGAACTTCCTCTCATTAAAATATCCCTGCATTCATCAATGTGACAGCATCAATGCAGAACTCACTCAGAAGCTGTCATATGATGACTTAATTAACCATTTTTCAGCCAGGAAATGCAGACGTGTGCGTCTGTAGAGCTTCCTGAAACTGCCTGTTCTCTAGAGCTGTATATACAGTCTATACTGTATAGACTGTATGTAGAGTATAGACAGTATATACAGTCTATAGTCTACTCTACAGTCTATACTGTCTATACTGTCTATACCGTCTACTGTCTTTAACAGTGTTTGTAAAGTTTCGTAACTTTTCTTCTGTTTTGTGTGACTAATTGTATAGTTGTTTTTCTTATTTATATTTATATTTATTTAATTTTAACAACAGCAGCATCGTTGATAATTCAATATATTTCTTTGGTTTCTTTTATTGAATAAGATTTCACTTTCAAATACTTGGACAGTGTATGTGTGTTGTTGTTTTGTGTGTTCTATAGTGCAATGTGTACTATCTGATGGACTAACTGAACAGTTCTTTTTTCTTACAAATACAAATATTTAAATATTTAAACAGATATTTGTTGTTTTCATTTATTTCATTTTTCTTTTTTTTGGGAGGGGGGGGGCACCACAAAGCAATTACACCTAGGGCACACAAATGGCTAGCAGCGGCCCTGGCGTCACTGCCGGCAACACCTGAAAGTATACGGAACACACCGAATATTAATATCAGCTCCTGAGAAGAGCCCACATTTAGTTCCTGAACTGGTCCCTGAAAGGTGGAACCAGAACCAGAACCTGTTACAATCTCAAGTTAACAAACAGTGAAGTAAATGTATGTGTGCAGATGGTGTAATAGTATATACTGTCTATGTGGCTGATGCTATCAGCATATAGTGGCATCAGTATATTGTATATTGAGATCATTTAGAGACACCTGTTTATGTTAACTAGTATCATCTGATATCATTTATGAATCATAAATCCATAATTGGTTGAGCTCTCTTCATTAAGTACTGAAGTAACTAGATAAAAACTAGCCTCTGATGTTTTCTTATCATAAAACAATGTGCATGTTTGTGATGTGACCACACCTTTGTCAGGTCAGTCTCATCTCTCTGTGCACGGTACAGGTGTTCTGTGCTGGATCGCTACCTGGCCCGTGCACGTTTACTTTGTGCTTATTTGCTTTAACATGAGTGTAGTCTTAGAATTATACTGCACTTCTCCTGGAGACAAGGATCGTCTTGAAGACTGTGCCTCAGGATCAGGATCAGGATCAGGTGATAAATCCCACCTGACCCACCTGAGGGCCCCTATAATGTCATGTATGCGTCATGTATAATGTCAGCCAGCATTGTGCTTCAGTGATCTTCATAAACACAATGTCAACTATCGCGGGTACAAGCGGCCGAAATGTGTTTCCTCAGGAGGGTGGCTGGCATCTCCCTTAGAGATAGGGTGAGAAGCTCAGTCATCCGTGAGGGACTCGGAGTAGAGCTGCTACTCCTTTGCGTTGAAGGTAGCCAGCTGAGGTGGTTCAGGCATCTAGTAAAGATGCCCCCCCCTTAGGCGCCTCCCTAGGGAGGTGTTCCAGGCACAACCAGCTGGGAGGAGACCACGGGGAAGACCCAGGACTAGGTGGAGAGATTATATCTCCACACTGGCCTGGGAACGCCTCGGGATCCCCCAGTCAGAGCTGGTTAATGTGGACCGGGAAAGGGAGGTTTGGGGTCCCCTGCTGGAGCTGATGCCCCCACGACCCGACCCCGGATAAGAGGTTGAAGATGAGTGATGATGAGTGAGTGTGACAATGTCAACTAAAGCAGTCCAGACCAGTTGATGAGGAGGATTTGTGCTCCTGGACCCGACTGATGAATTGATGAACTTTAACACGTTGCTCAAGATGACTTGACATTTTAGGAGAGAGGGTTATTCATGGAACAGCTGATTTGGTGTCAGTTATGGGTGTCATTTTCTCAGCACTGTGACACAGTTAGGGTGTGAGGGCGGTTAGCGATGTCTGGGAGGATTCGGGTGATTTTGCAATGTCAGCCTGATTTATAAGAGGGAAGTGAGAGGATCCGGAGACAGTACAGGGACTGAACACGGCTTCACTGAGGTAGGAACACTTATTACTGGGTGCACAGTTAATATTGTACAAATTAAATATCAATTATTAATCAGTTAAAATGTGAAATCCATGATAGAGAATTTACTTATTTGATTCTATTTCAGCCTTAAGGAATGGAAGTTTGATTAGGAACAGTCGTAAGGTAGAAAATGTTTTAAAACCTTTTTATAAAATGTTATTAAATATGTTTAGAACTGGAGGTAAATGTCCGACATGGTCCTCATGTGATTTCACATCTAATATATCTGGACGTTACACTCAGCTAATATCGGCATTGGTGTCAGCCAATCAAAATCCTTATAAAATAAAACATATTTTCTGGCAACACATTTGTAAACATATAGACATGATGAATGGCATTACAACAGTAATCCGTCTATCTCTAGAAGTAGATCTTGTGTTGTCTTACAGTGTGTATTCTCTGTATACAGTATACAATCATTGTGTATGAGGGTTAGGTGTTACTCTTCAATCAAAGGTTCTGCTGCTTTCATTTATATTCTGAATAACTGATGCATTGTATTTTGTGTTTCTACTAGAACATGTTTACATGCTGCAACGTTCAAAAACCCTTTATTTTCCTCATACTGTCGGCCTGAATATGCCTGTATTTACCCTCTGTCTGAAACGCTCCGTTTTAGTGCATTTTGACAGAATTGCAACAGAATTGTGTTGCTAGGCAACAGCTTGGGTCCATGTTTACTTCCTGTCAGCTGGTGAAATTCACATACACTGCAACCAGGAATAAACTGGGACACATTTAGAATGTTTACGTTTAAATCTGTGTAAAGGGTCTAAATATTGTATATTTGTGACATCACAAATGGGCAGAAATCCTGACAGCTTGTTTCAAATGCAGAGTTTCTGAATACGGGTTGTGTGTATTTCCCTGTGGATTGAGCGTTTTGATACTTTCACAGTATTTATAGGACTTAAGCCTGCTTTATAATAAAAAAACATGAAAATCTCACTTTTTTTATAATATGGGACCTTTAAAACCACCATTTAGCCATCAGTGATACTTGTTTCTACCACATGATTTTTTGTACATGTTTTCTTTTTTACATTTTCAATTTCTTCTGGTTATTATTTATTTATTTATTTTCCAAAATGAAAAGATCTTTTCTGATGGAAACGCAGCGCTTCTTCTACAGAAGAGAGAGTTGGTAGATGTGGACTGTAGTTCTGCCATGTCCTGTCTCAATGTTGTCCACAGTAAGGCTGGCTCATGCTGACTGGACGGACATGTCTTTGGTTTGTCTTGTCTCTCGTAGGCTGTCATCATGGGGGAGTGGTCCTTCCTGTCGCAATTGCTGGACAAGGTGCAGTCCCACTCCACTGTAGGGGGGAAGGTCTGGATGAGTGTTCTGTTCCTCTTCAGGATCTTCATCCTGGCTGCCGGCGTTGACGACATCTGGGGAGATGAGCAAAGAAATATGAACTGTAACACCAAGAGTCCCGGCTGCAAGAACGCCTGCTATGACCGGTCCTCCCCCATGTCTCACACACGCTTCTGGGTCCTCCAGATCCTCAGCGTCTCCACTCCAACACTCATGTATCTGGGACATGTCCTGCTGGTGATTCGCAGAGAAAACAAGCTGAGGAGACGCCTGCAGCTGAAACTCGGTAACAACTGGATGATGAAAGCTCCGAAGTATTCAGATGAACATGGCAGAGTCCAGCTGAAGGGCGTCCTGCTGGTCAGCTACATGATGCAGCTGCTGTTTAAGGTCCTGCTGGAGGTGGCCTTCATCGTAGGCCAGTACTTCCTCTATGGCTTCATACTGATGCCCAGTAAGATCTCATTCAGCGACTTCCCCTGTACTGGACAGGTGGACTGCTTCATCAGTCGTCCCACAGAGAAAACCATCTTTATTGTCTTCATGTTGGCGATGGCTGTCCTCTCTGTGATGCTCAACGTCATAGAGATGTTCCACCTGATGATCTCGAAGATGAATGAGAGGAGGAAGAGGAGGAGGAGCGACTCGCAGATGTGCCGTCTCAACAAACCAAACCATCAAGATCACAGATGTTCATCTGAGGGACTGTGATCACAGATGTTCATCTGAGGGACTGTGATTACAGATGTTCAACCTTTCTTACATGAAAAGACACATGTTCACTAATTAAAGAGGCGTGCAGCTGTTCTAAAAGAGGTCCAACATGTTTGATATTATTTCATTTGAAGGGTTTCATGGTGAAAACACATTTAGTTCTTCTGCTGCTGGAATAGTAGTATACTATAATAGTACAATACTATAATATAGTAGTATACTATAATAGTACAATACTATAATATAGTAGTATACTATTATAGAATACTATAATATAGCAGTATACTATAATATAGTAGTATACTATAATAGTATACTATAATAGTAGTATACTATAATATAGTAGTATACTATAATTGTATACTATTATATAGTAGTATACTATAATAGTAGTATACTATAATGGAATACTATAATATAGTAGTATACTATAATAGTAGTATACTATAATAGAATACTATAATATAGTAGTATACTATAATAGAATACTATAATATAGTAGTATACTATAATAGAATACTATAATACAGTAGTATACTATAATAGAATACTATAATATAGTCATATACTATAATAGTAGTATACTATAGTAGTTTTCCTTCAAGCCTAAAACAGGTTTTTAATCACTACTCAATCAATAAAGTAGTGTAAGAGGTGGACTGTGAAATAAATGAGGGAATAGTGTATCAGCATGAAGACATCATCCCACTCTTTATTAACAGAGTTATTATTATTATTATTAGTTATTATTTTATAAAACTGTCACTATATCCCGACGGTAGTAAATGAGACAGGTAATCTATGAAATAATCATGTGTCTCTGTGTCCTCCTGTACTCCTCATGACATTTACAAGATTCTACCGGACCCCAACAAAATCAACCAATCAGAGCAGAGGAGTCTCTACAGCAGCTGTCAATCACTGCTAGCCAAACTCGTGATCTCCGACCAAATGGTCAAACTAGGTAGTGCTGATCAGGTATGAATCCAGATGCTGTTACTGTAATGCCTGTTTCTCTCCGTACTGCAGATGTGAAGTATGGTGGCAGTGCCTGTCAACATTTAAATAGCAGTCAGCTCTGTTGGTAGTGTAGGTCAAATTTTCATAGGAAGTAAAATCTACAGAATAACCAGTTTATTATTAGTCATTTTCCAGAATTATTCCAGAAAATCAAGAATTTTTATTCAAAGATGCCATTTAGAAAATAAATATCAACCATTTATCAACTCTGTGGCTCTGGGGAGAGAGTGGGTCATCCTTTAATCACAAAGTCAGCAGTTCAATCCCCGGCTCTTACTGAAGCCCTGGTTGTTGCTCCTGATGATGGGTTAATGCAGAGTCACAGTTCATGTATGTCTGTTTCATATCAATGTCTTCACAGTGAAATCCTACTGGACACTACTGGCAGTAGCTCAGTCCATAGGGACTTGACTTGGGAACCGGAGGGTCGCTGGTTCAAGTCCCCGCATGGACCAAGTACTGAATGTGAACTGGTTGCTGGAGAGATGCCAGTTTGCCTCTTGAGCTAGACACCAAACCCCCAACTGTGTGGGGCACCTGTTCGCTCTGACATCGCTCCATTAATGCATGTAGGTCCTGTTTGTGCATGTGTGTGTATTGTGTAATATGTAAAATAAAAAAGAGGGAAAAAAAATGTAATTTCCCCTTGGGGATTAATAAAGTGCCTTTCTTCTTCTTAAGACTATTACTAGACTATTATTATACTAACTATTACAACATAATAATTGTGGCTTTCATTTCCATGATCTTTCCATGGTAACAGCCGGTGTCCAGGCAACCCTTCCTGTTAGTGTGGAACAGACAAACACACACTCCCTCACACATCCACCAATCAGGATGAGAACATGTGACATGCCACAGATTGAGGAACTGAGTTTAGTGTTATATATATACTGTGTACACTAAAGTCACGGTTCGGTGTGTACCTCCGTTTTGGGGTTACAGTTCGGTAGGTTTTTGGTACAATAGGAAAACAAAGGAAATGCAGGAAATAACTTCCTTTTCATGTATTTAGAATTTTTTTTTTACATTCTACAGCGTCTCATTGGCCATAATTCTTACTTTGCCAGAGGCCTGGACTACGAAACAGGATTTGGGGTTAGCGAGGTAACTTCAGGGTTAACCCTTCAGGGTTTTCAGTCCTACGAAGGTGGATCACTTCTTACCGGTTAGATCACCATGGTAACTGATGCTGAACAGCTAACCTGCTCCAGAGCAGGTTATGTTCCAGAAAAGAGATCAACTCTACAAAAGCACCTCCTACTGACCAATCAGAGCTCAGTGTGGTGACTGTATGATAATATTACACAAATATGAAGAAGTTACAGTCATAATCAGACTGAAATCAACACAGCTTAAACTGACAGATGAAGAAGTTACAGTCATAATCAGACTAAATCAACAGTTTAAACTGACAGATGAAGAAGTTACAGTCATAATCAGACTGAAATCAACAGTTTAAACTGACAGATGAAGAAGTTACAGTCATAATCAGACTGAAATCAACAGTTTAAACTGACAGATGAAGAAGTTACAGTCACAATCAGACTGAAATCAACAGTTTAAACTGACAGATGCAGGAAGGACAGCTGATTTATGCTGTGGGTGTTTACCGCCTTGAATTATGTTTTTATATTTATTTTTTACTTGGTCTTGAGTCTGTTTCACACCGCCGGAGACGGGACGCAGCTGAAAGAAGGTTGAAATAGTCACACACACCTCATATTTATTAATGGACACAATGAGGTGTAACCCATCCATCCTTTACATGTCGTCAAGCTATTTATATCTAGATGACTATATCTGACTTTTAAGTGTTCCGTTAAATTAATAAGTCTGTTAATTTACGCATTCACACATGCATCTGGCAGCTTCAACTGTGTTACTTTCAGTCTGATTAAGTGTTTAACTTCTTCTTATTTGTCTAATATAGTTTTCTCTTCCTTTGTAAAATGTGCTGCTCTGCCTGTCTGTCTGCAGTCAGTAGACTTGTCCATGTCTGTGATTGGTCCTAAACTGCAGACACCGCCCCGTTCATGTGAACGCGCTCATATCCAGACTGAGAAACCCTGGGTTGATTTACTGAGTTGATAACCAGCGTCGTAGGACCGCTTAGTGTGATCTCTGTTGTTAGGGTTAGTTAAACCAGATAACGAGAAGATTCCCTGGGTATGTTGAAACGGCTTCGTAGTACAGGCCTCAGGACACTAATCCAAAGATCCACAATATGTTTCCATCCTGCTTGGATCTTCATCAGGTCAAAGTGTATGAATAAGTGGAAACTGCACCCACGTGTACCCACATTCATACATCCAGCAGAACAACAGGCAGACCGGCTCCGTGATGGCCGGGCTGGTGGAGTCTATCAAAAACACCAGTGGGATAAAAAACATGTAATTTATAAACATTATATCATATTCATCATCACATATATCAGAAAATCCATCACCTACATTCAAAAATATGAAATGACATTAAGGTTATATCTAATACATGTGCAATAACTGGGTTGAAATAAGTTCTCTATATGCGATCACAGTATGGAAAAAGACACCTGTTGTATAATATGTTTTCATTTTTACAAATATGTGTCAGAATATATAAATGTAAGTGTATGTACAGGAAGATAGGAAGATGATTATCTAGAAGAACATGTCTGAGGTCATCCTCTTGATTCAGACCTCCAGGTGTGTGACGATATAGCAGCTTCCTGTTTGGAGTAAGAGGGGAAGAGGGGATTTAAATCGTCTCCTCTTCTTGGAGATCTAATGATGAATCTGAGAGACGCCAGCAGGTGCCACCGGGCTACACTGATGCTGATCCCGATCCCGATCCCGAGTCCAGATGCAGCTCCTGGTCTTTAGTGCTCTTTGTGTTTCTCCAACATATGCTAAACCACATGGGTTATTGGGTAGTTATTTGGTACACATGAACCATGCCGATGATTCCCCGGCGTAGGATGAAGGAAAGTGGTGTTTTTAACCGAGATGAAGTCAGACTTCACCAGCATTTGTCTTAAGCTGGGGGGACGTTGGTACACTACTTTGAGGAGGGTTAGGTTTATGCTGCTTGTCATGTTGCCAGCGTGCAGCTACTGAATGAGCCGGAGCTCTAGCTGCTGGAGCAGAGTACCAACACCTGAACTTCTCCAACCATTTCACAGCTTTACTTTCATACTACAGGAGGCAAGAAGTCTCCACAGCAAATCAAGAATGCGTCATTGTCCACATACACATGGTGACAGCAGCCTAGGACTTCACATTTTGGCTTTCTTTGAAACCTCTTGGTCCCAGTCAGTGTCCAGAACATCAGTACTGAACTCAACAGAGTCAAACAGAGAGAAGGGACCCCTGGAACCAGCAACACTACTCAGTGGAGGGCCCAGCTCAAAACACTTCCTCTTCTTCAGATTGTTCACCATCTCTACACTGTTCCTCTGGTCTGCAGCAGGGATCCCCTCTGTGTGCTTTGCTTTGCTCTTGGACATGGTTTTAGTCGGTGACTCTGTCCCGTGTTGGTGTTCCCGTCTTTGTGGGAGCTCCGGGTCCTGTACAGTTTGGATCTTCCTTACTAAAGGACTGTGTTCAGGGGGATTTAAAGTACTATCTTTTTCTTCCACTCCAGTAGGAGGACTGTTTCCCACTGTGGTTTGAGGTGTGGTCGTGGGTTCAGTTGAGCAGGTGAACGAGAATCTGGAGAGTTTATCCAGCGTTGAAGAGGCCACAGTGGATCTGGAAGGTGCTGGATCACTAATGGAGGTGGCTGAGTCGACTCGGGCCAAACCATCCTGATCCATACTGACTCCAGACCCACTCTGTCCCCCCCCACTGTCACAGCTCACCTGTTTTCTTTGGTACTGGTTCTGTCTTTTATTCTTCTCTGTGTCTGGAAGTGGGTCAGCAGACTCCTCATGTCTAACTGGTCTAACTGTGTGGGTGTGAAGATCTCTGCTGCCGGGGTTACTACTAGTCTGGATCTCTGAGCTGAGCCGCTGGTTGTGGACTGAAGCTCTCATCTTCCTTGGTTTGAATATAAAACCTGACAACTTTGCATGCAACTCTTCCCCTGTTTCAGCTTCAGTGTCCATCTGTTCCTTTAGCTCAGTACTGGTGTTCTTAGTCCCAGTCTGGTCCCTCTTGTCTTCCTTCCCACATCTACTGTCTCTGCCAGAGGACAGGTTATCCTGAGCTAGCTTCTTACCTGATGAGGTTGTATCTAAACTATCAGCAGACACCACCCTCTCTCCATGCTGCTGATTCAGCTCCAGCTGTCTTCGTCTGTCTCTCAGATTCTTGGAGACTTTCTGAAACACACAGCCCAGTGTCTCTGGCTGGGTTTCATCTCTCCGTCTCTCCTTTGGGCTTGTTCTGGTGTTTTCTTCTGAAGCAAAGGGAATAGTTTCATGGTTCAATGAGGAGCCAGTGTTACTCAGACGGTCCTTCTCACTTTGACAGTGTGACTGTTTGTTTACTGGAGACATGTCTGACCAGCTGGGGTTTGGTTTTCTGTTTCGGGTTTGTTGAGCTGCTGTAGTCATGGACGAGGCCATACCATCTGGCGACAATGATGGAGTGATGGAGTGGAACCAGTCCAAGCCACTGTCCACCGTGGTGACGTCATGGCGGTGTGTTGTGTTGGTGGAGTTTGGGTCTCCGAGTTGACGCTGGTAATGATCAGTTGGTGGGTGGAGCTGGGAGGCCTCTGAGGCGCTGCTCTTCAGTCTAGTGAACAAAGACAATGCACATGAACTCCTTCAGCATGATGGTTAAAGCTATAGGAACCCTGATATATGTACAATACTTTAAACACATTAAACAAGATGATGCCACTGTGCACAAAGACAGGCGCATAAAGAAACTGTATTCCCAGATTGCTGTGGATGTATTATTAGTATAAGAAGAGAAAATACAACCACGAGATGAGACAAATACAGGACACTGGCCATGTTTGGTGGGATGGATCTAACCCTAACCCTAGCCCTAACCCCATGGATCACATGGACATGGACAACACGTGTTAGTTAAGGAAGTTGTCACAAAGGAAGTTCATTGATCTCTTTGTGATTTCTTGACAATAAGAAACAGATAACATGAGCCACATCCTGAGGCTGCATCCACACTGGTTTGTTTTCATTTTAAAACGCAGAATTTTTGTTCCGTTTGTGCGTAGCGTCCACACTACTCTGGAGTGTTAGAACCCCTAAAACGCTGACCACATTTTAGTTTGAAAGCTCCGGACGGGCAGTAACAGAGATGTTTGAAAACACTGACGCAGACGCCCACGTTGGCTTCCTGATTGGGTTTGATCAGTCCCAACGTGTCCTTCTCTGATTGGTCTTCCCTGATACTCATGTGTTACTGTCAGTAACAGCTCCACCTCGTCATCGGTCCAAGCTCAGAAATCTGCTCTTGCTTTTCACCATTGCGGTTCTTCTTTTTTTTTTGCAACTAAGCAACCGACCGCAGAGTATACAATGTGGTTCCTGTTTACGCTGGCACGTGCATGACCAGTGTACAGACTGCCGATTGGTCAGCACCCCTCAGCATCGGAAACCGATGCACGAAGGCACCCTTTAGCGACAGTATGTGATGAACCGGGGTTTCAACTAACTCCAGTGTGATCCCTCCCGCGGCGTTATGCGACGGTCGGAGTAGTGAACTAGTATTAATAGAGCGAGAGTTCACTCAGGGTGGGCGGGTCAAACAAACAAGACTTTCAACCAGGAGACCGCTGTTCGTGTCCTGTGTGAAACTAAAGGCAACGTTGACTTATTTTGTCATGTGACTCGTCGGTATCGTCGGTCCTGTGAGTCATTAGTCAGTGAAAGTAACATCAACCACGACCGTTTCCTGACCCTACCTAAGTGGTTGCGTTCTTAAACCTAACTTCCCGTGAAAACAGAAGTTTATTTTGAAAGGACACTATGCAAGTAACGAGCGTATGTTGACACGCCGTCTCCGGTCCGTCCAAAGTAACGTAAGGAGGGTACCCCGTGCGTCGGAGTGAGCATGTGTTGGATGGTCATGTGATATGCGTTTTCAGGCGTGTTAGTATGGACGGTGGTGAAATGCTGGTGTGCATGGAGACGTGCAGATGTTAACAGTGGGAGGTAGTGACTCACCTGGCCTGTCTGTCCATGTCCTTCTGAAGGAGCAGTGGTAGGTTCAGCCCCTCCAGCAGGGTCTGACACTGGAGCTGATACTGCTGACCGGGGTCGGAGGGGAACGAGGTGAGTAACGCGTTTACATTCCCCAACAGAGCACCGCCCTGAAAGAGGAGAGCAGCCTACCGTTACAGACTGCTGCAGGGTGGAGGAGGAGAGCACCCTACCGTTACAGACTGCTGCAGGGTGGAGGAGGAGAGCACCCTACCGTTACAGACTGCTGCAGGGTGGAGGAGGAGAGCACCCTACAGTTACAGACTGCTGCAGGGTGGAGGAGGAGAGCACCCTACAGTTACAGACTGCTGCAGGGTGGAGGAGGAGAGCACCCTACAGTTACAGACTGCTGCAGGGTGGAGGAGGAGAGCACCCTACAGTTACAGACTGCTGCAGGGTGGAGGAGGAGAGGACCCTACAGTTACAGACTGCTGCAGGGTCAGGGTGGAACACAGAGACATGGGTAAAGAGCAACATGAATTGGTTGATGGCAGAAATGGCAATTTATCCAATTCAAATAATAAAGTGTAAAAAGTGAAGGGGCCTGATATACACCAGTATATATAAGTAATATAGAAGTCTATCCTCACATCACTAGTATACTGTATATATGGTTTCTATTGTCCAGCTCCTTCAACATTGTTCCTTAATGGAAAAAAAACACCAACAGTTCCATATATTAAGGAACAAACGCAGAGCAAGGGTTAGATGGGATTAGTGTAGCATGGGTCATCTTGTGTTGTCCTTACCTGCATGGAGCACTCCATGACAGAGACAGCCATGACAGCGTCCTCTATGGTCACAGTCTCTCTGAACATCAGCCTGGCGTGGGCTGGATGGGACAAAAACAAGGTTCAGTTCTGCTGCTTTCAGCTATTTACACACAATTCTACTTATCAGCATTTTATTTGTCTCAATACAATGTTTGCTATTACATTTATAGAAAAAAACTTAGCTGATTTATTGAAAAGTCTTTTTTTTAATAGTACACCAACAGAAATGCAGTGGGAGACTCTGAAGTCTACTGGTAGAAGGTACTGTGGCCCGATGAGAACAAAACTGAGCTTTCTGGCAAGACTGAACACCACATTACAGTGCACACCACCATGAACACACCATCCCCAGTGGGAAGCATGGCGGCAGCGGGCTGAGGAGATGCTCCTCTGCAGCAGGCTGAGAACATGGTCCTCTGCAGGAGGATGCGGAGATGCTCCTCTGGAGCGGGCTTAGGAGATGCTCCTCTGGAGCGGGCTTAGGAGATGCTCCTCTGCAGCAGGCTGAGGAGATGCTCCTCTGCAGCAGGCCGAGGAGATGCTCCTCTGCAGGAAGATGCGGTGATGCTCCTCTGCAGCGGGCCAAGGTGATGCACCTCTGGAGAGGGGCCGCGGAGATGCTCCTCTGCAGCGGGCCGAGGTGATGCTCCTCTGCAGGAGGATGCGGTGATGCTCCTCTGGAGAGGGGCCGCGGAGATGCTCCTCTGCAGGAGGATGCGGAGATGTACCTCTGGAGAGGGGCCGCGGAGATGCTCCTCTGCAGGAGGATGCGGTGATGCACCTCTGGAGTGGGCCTGGAAGGCTTGATGCAGTCTGGAAGAAACCTGCCACTTGGGAGAAGATCGTTTTCTCCACACAGCCAGATAACAATCTAATCCAGTTCATTCACCAGCCACATCAACCTGACAGTGCTGGAGCAGAGACCTCTCCACGCAGACTGGAGACTGTGAGCTGAAAGGTGCCCGTGCTGTAGGCTACAGTCCCCTTTACAATAGGAGCCTCAGGCTTCAGTGACGTTGGAGCATCATGGGTCTCTAGGTTGAGAGAGAGCTTTCTGTAACGGTAGATGGAATAGGTAAGATGTGTAATCTGTCGGATCTCCCTCCTGCTTCAAGAGAACTTTAAACACCATGTCATGGATGAAGAAGCTGCCGATGAACATTTCTGGTCTAGGCCAGTAGTAGACAGGTTGTCTATTTTACACTTGTGTTGTTAAGCTGTACAAAAACATTCATCCTCATTTGAGTTTGACAAAGATTTTGTAGTAAAAACAGTGATAAAAGAAGTGACCACAACCAATAAATGAGCTTTAAAGGCTAAAGCTCATTTATTGAGCTTTAAAGGTCAACTCAAGGTCGACTCACTTCACATTTAAACTGATAAGATGAAGTCAAAGTTCCCTCCTCACCTTCAGCCAGTCTGCTCAGACTCTCCAGCATGCGGATGGTGGTGCGGGCGGCGTTGCGGCCGTCACTCTGTCTCTGCAGCTGATAGTAACGTGTCAGGATGCTGTTGGCCTCGTCAGACAGCTGCGGCTGCAGGCGTTTAATCACACTGAAGTAAGCCTTCATCTTCTCCATGGACCACAGGCTGGCCGACTCAGCAGGCAATCCTGAGAGAAAAACCTTCATCAGGCAGCCAGGAAAACTATTTACATCATATCTTAACAAAAACAGTATTAATAATCATTATCCTGCT
This sequence comes from Sebastiscus tertius, assembly GCA_916701665.1. Lineage (NCBI taxonomy): Eukaryota > Metazoa > Chordata > Actinopteri > Perciformes > Sebastidae > Sebastiscus > Sebastiscus tertius. Next base: position 33,836 of record CAKAOH010034180.1, read on the forward strand.
GACTGTCCTGCTGAAACAACATTCTGCAATTTTCAATAAAGCTTTGTTCAGAGATATTCAACAACTTTTGTCATTCTTTTTTAACATTTAAAGTTTGAACCATTTCTGTAAAATGAATGTTATGCTAACTGTGTGGTTTGGGCGTTGCTAAACAGGTGGCTGTCTAATCAGTAACTAGCTCTAGAAAGGGGCAGCTGAAGTTTATTTGATGTATTTGCCTAATATATAATATTATATTATATAATGTATTGAGTCAATAAGTGCCTTGGAAAGTTGTGTTTTTTTGTTCTGTTTGCTGTTCCCTGCCTGCCGTGGTACACCTCACCTAACCCAACAAAGACACCTCGCTGCCGGAGAGAACGGTGCACAAATACTGGCATTAAACAAAATAACAGACAAAGAGAAGCTACTCAACATTCAAATGTTGATTTAGAATTTAAATGAAGCTTCAAATCGTCCAACTCTTCTATTGTAGAAATATGATCTATTTACTGATATACAAAGAGATTTCTACTTGGGATGATGTTGTATCACATCATTAAAATACTAATATTATCATGCTTTCAGCTTTTCATTCCCATATGGTAAAGCCCTTCCTCTACCTCTGTCCTCCAGGATGAAGGAGGAGATGATGTGGTCCCACTCTGCATTCCTGGTGTCCAGCAGAACCAGAACCAGGTCAAAGCGGCTCAGCAGAGGGCTGGCCAGAGCTACGTTCACAGACAGCGGCTCGTTGGGATCGTACTGGCCTTTAGGGTTGGCAGCTGCCAGGATGCTGGTTCTGGTGTTCAGCTTGCACACCATCCTGTAGAGAGGAGGAGACCGAATGAACAGGACAGTCCATCTCAAAGGGGAATCACGCCCCGCTCTAAATTCATCCCTGCTATTCCTATGGTATATAAACAAGAAATAAACCTGATCTGTGATCTTCTGACATCTGATCTAATCAGCTCGGACACACCTTGGATATCATCAAGAGTCATAAAATCTGTTTTCTGCAACATTTAGGAATATTTAGCGTCTATTCGCTTTGTCTATTTATCACAGCCCTCAGGGGCCAAATTGGCAGCGCCCCGATATCTATATCTTTTCATAACATATAAACCTACATCTGTGTCAAATTTGTTGCTTTTATAGCACAATGCAGAATTGTTATGCTCAACTGCCCCGCTAATAAGACAGTCCAAAAATATTAGTAAACATGAACAACTCTCTTCCAAATCCAAAAACTGGAGCGCTAAAACTCCAACTGGTGATGTCACAGGGTATAAAGTGATGTCATAGGGTATAAAGTGATGTCATAGGGTATAAAGAGTGGAGCTGCTCCATAGACAATGAATGGGAGAGCTGTTGTAGATGACTCAGAGAGCACCCAGAGGAATGTTCTGAGGATTTGGGAACATTTCCTGTTTCACAACTGAGAACTCTACAATAGAGTAAAGAGAAAGAAACCAACATCCTGTGGGTCCATTCACTGACTCTAGAGCAGCTCCACACTTTATACCTGACGACATCACAAGTTTGAGACTAACCGTAAAACTGACATTAATATCCCAGGCTGTTATTAGATCACTGAACTCAACCAGATCAATGTAATCATTTCCAAAATTCACAACATGCTTCCATCCAAAGAAACACTCTGCTTCAATCCATATCGGTTGGTGTTTAATCTTTGAAAAGCACTTTCACTGGTCAAACAACACAAAGGGATGCACCACCTGAACGGGGCACCATAAATCTGAATGATTATACTTTGGTGCCCATGGTGTTCGTAAAATGAACTGGACGATTGACTGGTGGAGGACCTAAGTGATGTAACGATGTGTAACACGTTGTCCATATTGACTAAAGTTACCCGGCGTTTAATTGAGACCTGCGTTTATTAGTCAAAACGTGGCGAGTAAAAGGAACTCGGCGTCTAATTGGGGCTTTGCTTTTAATTGAAGTGTTTTTTTTACTTCTTGAAGCCTTTACTTCCTGGTTCTCTCATGGTGGACTGAGGACAGACTGGACGCTACAGTGACTCACTGTCGCCTCTCAGAGGGACAGGTGGTATTACAGGACAGGACAGACGGGGCTAGCTGGTTAGCATGCTCATTTCACTAGATATCTCTGCAACACAATACAGAGACGTCTTTGACACAACGTCAACACTGGAACCTCTTCACATTCTGCTGATAACGGGAGTTCATTTACTGAAGGGTTTAAACTAAACTAACCAAATCTTAGACACTGCACCTTTAAATATTGACATAAGAAGATATTCAACAACCATGATGATATATATATCTATATCTATA
>CAKAOH010034183.1:0-57952 GCA_916701665.1 Sebastiscus tertius
AATAATGAAAAAATGGAAAAAAATAAATATTAAAAAAAATTATGAAAAATAATAATAAAAAAATATGACAAAAATAATAAAAAAATGGAAAATAAATAATGAAAAAAATGGAAAAAAATATGAAAAAAAGAAAAAATATGAAAAAAATAATAAAAATGAATTGAAAAAAAAATGGAAAAAAATATGAAAAATAAATAAGAAAAAAAAATGAAAAAAAAAAAAAATATGAAAAAAATAATTAAAAAAAAAATGAAAAAAAAATGAAATAAAGAATAACTCCATCTGGAATTTAAAAACGCGTTTTGCTGCTCTCTGGCACAAAAGACAGGAAGTGCAGTTATTTCATGATGGTTACGGCTGTCAGTTGTGCCAACAACACAACATTAAACTTAAAAATAAAACATTATTAAAAATGTGAAAATGTTAAAATATGAAAAATAAAAAAAATAAAAAAATAATAAAATTTAAAAATAATGTTTTATTTTTAAGTTTAATGTTGTGTTGTTGGCACTACTGACAGCCGTAACATCATGAAATAACCGCACTTCCTGTCTTTTATGCCAGAGAGCAGCAAAATATATTTTTTAAATTCCATTTGAAGTTTTTTTTTTTTTTTTAAATTTTACATTTTTTTTTTTTTTTTTATTTTAACATTTTCATATTTTTAATAATATTTTATTTTTAAATGTAATGTGTTGTTGGCACCACATCAGATGGGGGTAAGACTTCATTACAACATCCATAAGTCTTTTTCTTCTTCAGCTAAATCTGCCTGATGCTGTCCTCTTATACTTGACCTTTTTATACCTTTTATATTTAACAAATCTCCCTCTTTATTATTCCAGATGAGTTCTACTGCACGGTCGGCTGCCATCCCACCCGCTGCAGTGAGTTTGAGCAGAAAGGAGAGTCGCAGTACTTCTCAGGGCTGATGGAGCTGGCAGCGGCACACAGAGGGAAGGTGGTGGCCATCGGAGAGTGTGGACTGGGTGTGTACTGCTGACCGTGTTGCAAATTATTGCTGTAGAGCAACCATCAGGACTACTAGCCCACAAAGCCAGTTGACGAAGTTTAGCATAGGACGGGACCTTTGTGCAAAGTTTGGTTTATTTTCAAGCATGGGAAGGCAGATTTTCTACAAAGAAGAAGAAGAACAAGAGTTTTATCCACAAGAAATTAGTCAATTATGACACTTTGCTTTTCTACATTACTATCTTAGTGTAAATATAGAATAGAAAATATGATGTGGTATATTATAGGGATGCACGGATCGTACATCAACCTGATACTGACTCAATGGGGCTGATCTATTCAACTAAATTCTATGTTTATATACCATATACATTTATATACTGATTTTTTTATTTTAATTGGCCAATTTGTTGCTGCATTAAAAAGGTTTACACCTGAATTATAATTCCTGTTAATTTTGAAGATTTTTTTCAAGTTTCTGGTGCACGATTTAGTATTTTAATAAATAATTCAGTAAATTTATATCTATGGATTTATTTGTTACAAGTTCGAAGAAAAGCAATGTTTAAGTCAATCCTGATGTTGCCTTATCTTCCTTAAAACAGAATGATCCCAGTCACTTCCACACAGCGAGGCATACAGATTATTAATTAAACACTGGTACTACTCGGTGTCGGCTGATACCCAAAGCCCAGGTATCGCTATCGCTATCAGTATCAGAACTAAAAAAGTCGTATTGGTGCACCATTAGTATAATATGATATAAGTATATTAGAATATTAAGTATGCGGTGTCCTGAGTGTGGGAGTATTTCTGTTGTTTAATGATGCTGTAATGTGTCTTTGCTCCTTGTTCCAGATTTCGACAGGTTGGAATTTTGCCCAAAAGAGACTCAACTCAAGTAAGTTTATTTGTCTCTTTTGAAAATTATAGGGGGCTGCTTAGATCAGAAAACATGTGCTTCAACAAGCCATTCAGATTTTGCTCCCCTTCCTATATCGCATGCAGGCTCATTAGAATATATCGCCGACAGCGGAGAGAGCTACCTTTGCAAAGGTGCACCCAGTGGGCGACCTCCGGGTCTGAGAAGAGAAGCCAAACGCTGAAGTGCCTTAAACTTGCATTCTCTCTAACAGCCAGCAGGGGGCGACTCCTCTGGCTGCAAAAAGAAGTCTGATTGTATAGAAGTCTATGAGAAAATGAGCCTACTTCTCACTTGATTTATTACCTCAGTGAACATTGTAAACATGAGTTTATGGTCTCAATCGCTAGTTTCAAGTCTTCTCTATAACGGTAAATACAGTCTTTCGTCTGTTTGCTCTTTCTGGTCTGTAACAGATACTTTGAGAAGCAGTTTGAGCTGGCGGAAGAGACCAAGCTGCCCATGTTCCTCCACTGCAGGAACTCCCATCAGGAGTTCATCGGTAGGTTTGTGCACCCAGGACCTGGTCTGGGTTTTTATCCAAAGCATTTGACTGTTTCTGTGTCTCTCTTTGACAGACATCATGAAGAGAAATCGAGACCGATGTGTTGGAGGAGTGGTGAGGACATTAGTTTCATACTATTCCTCTAAAGAAAACTGATCTTCAAAAGTGAACTGTTTGGTAGAAAGTAATACCAGCAACATGTTGCACTAACAGGGAATCAAACTACAACTTTGATTTATTACTGAAGTTATTGTTTTATATTAAAGTTTTTTGTGCACATTGTGGGGGTCCTGGGAAAGCTCCAGTTTACAGGAAGTGATGCATTTAATAGACACGTGTTGCAGTAAAATCTGTACTCCTGTAACATCGTGTTACTGTTTTACTACCGCTGAAGGATCTTAATCATCTTTGTTCATTACGACTATTTGTAAAACGTTGTTTTCACATTTGAACAACCAGAAGCGTAATTCACTGGAGTGATCATTTGCCACAAATTTAATTATCATGTAAAGAAACAGAAAGGGGGGAAACATCTGGAAGGAGTTAACAGAGATATGAATGTGCTACAGTTGATCAGATCATGATCCAGCTGTATCTTTTCCTTCAGGTCCACTCATTTGATGGGACGGCAGACGACGCTGCCGCCCTCATAGACCTGGACCTCCACATTGGAATAAATGGATGGTGAGAGGATTTTGTTTTCTAGCTGAAGACTTGACCCGACATGAACCACATGTGGGCTCAGTTCCACATCCGGTCTAACTGTACTTACCACCAATCTAAACACAAAGGAAGTGTTTGATTAGAGCCGACCAGAGACGGATTGTGGAGCCGACAGGACGACATGTTGCGTTTTTGATCTAGAAATCAAGATGCAACAAACTACTGGCTTGAAGCTTGTGAATCTGTGTAGAATTTGTTCACAGCAGATCAGATAAGATAAGATAAGATATTACTTTATTAGTCCCACAGTGGGGAAATTTGTAGTGTACAGCAGCAAAGGGGATAATGCAAAAAACAAAAAGCATCGGTAAAAACAAGATACAACACGGTGCAAAAAGCAAAACAAAAGTGAAACAAAATATGAACAATTTAAATAGAAGGAAATATAATTATAGGAACAATATAAACAGTATTGACTATTAACACAATTGTACAAGTGGAAAAATGATATTGCACAATGAGAATGAGTATTGCACAGTATGAATGAATATTGCACAGTGAGAATGAATATTGCACAGTATGAATTACACCTGAGTAGTATTGATATTTCACAGTCGGTGTACAATAAATGATGTCGTCCCTAAAATAAAATAAAAAAGACAAAAGTCTGCAGCTGCTAATGTTGATGATATGGAGGAGAAATGTAACTCAACCAGCCCAAACTTCAATGAAAGAAAGAGTCTGAACGTACTCTGTATTTATAAAGTCTAGACCTGCTCTATAGGGAAAGTGTCTTGAGATAACTTCTGTTATGATTTAAAGCTATATAAAAATAAATTGAATTGGATTTTAAAATCTCCTGGAGCAACATGACTCATACAATATGCAGTTTTAGTTTTTTATTCTACTATTTTTTGTTTTTGTTTTTTAAGTTAAGATGACTCTCTGCAATAACGTGAACAATACAGTCCTGAGATGGCTTATATGAACTATTATATCATCTGAAAAACAATTCAGCTGTGTGGTTCACACAGACACCGTTATTTAATCAATTAAAATTAAAGATAATTTCATTATTAGGTACATAATAAAGGAACGGTGTGTAACATTTCGGGGGGATCTATTGGCAGAAATGGAATATAATATTAATAAGTATGTTTTATTTAGTGTACAATCACCTGTAAATAAGAATAATTCCTCACCACTAGATGCTGCCAAATCCCTTTAACAACACTGCAACTTAAACAGCGTTTATTGTTATTTCTATTTTTCAGTTCCTTGAAAACGGAGGCCAATATTGAAGCCATGAAGTCGATCCCCACTGAGAGACTCATGATAGAAACAGGTGAGCTGCAGCCAGTTTGTTGTAAGAAAGAAGGTATTTGACTAAAGGTGGTCATTGAAATGTTCAAGAGAAGCATAAACAGAAGCATAAAGTCAAATGTTCCTGATATTCCAGTTAAATTGCTCCAGAATTATTGTTTCACAACATCAGATTTAATTCTTTTCAGCACGTCATTGACGTTCTATCACAGTTGTCCAACGTCCAACATGCTGTGTTTTATGGCTTCATCATTACATTGCTGTTGTAACTGTTACATTTATTCATGCATTAATACCTTCCTGTTCCTTCCCAGATGCTCCGTGGTGCGGCGTGAAGAACACGCACGCAGGCTCCAAATATGTTAAAACTACATTTCCCACGAAGAAGAAATGGGAGGCGGGTCACTGTCTGAAGGACAGGAACGAGCCCTGTCACATCATGTGAGTCATGAAGTTCGAGGGTAGATTCTCTGTCGAACTCGAGCGAACATCAACGTTTTTCAATTCATCATTTTAACAGCTAACATTTAGATTTCACTATTTGTCTCTTTTCCAGACAAGTTCTAGAGGTGATGGCGGCAGCGAGGGAAGAGGACCCGCTGGAGCTGGCCAACACAATCTACAACAACACCATCAAAGTCTTCTTCAGCTCCAGCTGATGATGAAGCACTTTAAACCTTCAGGAGACCTTTATGAATGTATGTGTGTGTGTGTGTGTCGGTCTGAATGATAAAACTCTCCATTTGCCAATTTTTTGAAAAGTCAAATAACTTCTGATTAGTCTTCTTCTGAAATAAAAACAATCATGGGTTTTTCCTTAATGCTTAAGTAATTGTCTGTGTTTCATGTACCTGTAAATTAAGTTCCCATGTTTTTTTTTCGACTGTTTTGCCATAAAAATTAAGCAATTATTTTAAGGTCTGCCTCATGTTTACACCTTACAATCAAACTATTTTTTTAACATAAGGCTATCTATGTGAATTCTATTAAGAATGTAAAAAACATTTTAAAGTACCATCTGCGCAAATATATCGGTTATCATGTATAACTTAATAAAAACACAAACTTTAACGAACTCGTTAAAATTTGTATATTGGCTTTTTCTTCATATATTAATTCAATATATATTAGTACCTCCAATAAAAATATTTTTTTGAAAGGTTGATCAACAGTACCAGGGTTTCGTAGAAGGTTTAGCATCGAAAAACAATATCATACTCCTTTGGTTTTACAGGCATTTTGAATTGAAGGAAATTCCTTATAAGATAATAAATAACCATATCTGTCATATCACATTCCTTAAGTGAGAATAAGATAGATTTTTTAAATATTAATTTTAAAATGTCCCATTTTATAAAAAAAGTGAGATATTCATGTTTTTTTATTATAAAGCAGGCTTAAGTCCTATATAAATACTGTGAAAGTATCAAAACGCTCAATCCACAGGGAAATACACAGCCCGTATTCAGAAATTTTGCATTTGAAACAAGCTGTCAGGATTTCTGTCCATTTGTGATGTCACAAATATACAATATTTAGACCTTTTACACAGATTTAAACGTAAACATTCTAAATATGTCCCAGTTTATTACTGGTTGCAGTGTATGTGAATGTCATCAGCTGAAAGGAAGTACACACAGACCAAGTTGTTGCCTAGCAACGCAAATCTGTTGGAATTTCTTCGCAATTCCGTTGAAATGCACTAAAACGGAGCGTTTCAGACAGGAGGGTAAATACAGGTATATTCAGGCTGACAGTATTAGGAAAATAAAGGGTTCTTGAACATTACAGCATGTAAACATGTTCTAGTAGAAACACAAAATATCTTTTAAGAATAATGCAGTGTCATCAGGAGTGTTTTTCCCTAATACTGAAATGCCCAAGAAATTATTTATCTTTAATGTGTTTTTGCTATAACTTGTGTTACTAACAAAAATAAAAAGTCAGTGTCCAAATGCTACGTCCGCTGCCACACCCTCTGACGCCGGAACTCACGTCACGTTACGTTACGTCACCTCAAGACACGTCACGTCACGTTACGTCACGTCAGTACCAACAGTCTGGTAACTTCTCCGGTGTTCCCGAAGCAACCAAAGCAGCAGGAAAAATGGCCATTTCAAAGATCTCCTGAAACCAGAGGAGGAGAGAAGAGTAACCGGTTGGTGGTGATAACTGATAACACTCCGGACGTTAAAGAGAAGAAGAAGAAGAAGCAGCAACAGGAGGTTGATCTGGTCGGACATGGCGGACAGGTTCTCAGCTTCTAGCTAGCTGATAACCGGACCAGAGGCTGCTGGAGGAAGACTCTACTGTATGTTAACCCTGTATGGATAGCCGGTTCTCTCCAGGCCTGTAGCTGTCCAGCCTCCCCGCTGTAGCCGCATGGCGTCGTCTCCAGTCCGGCTGAGCCAGCAGGCCGTCGCGCTGCTCGACGTCTCTCTCAGAGTTCCTTCTATCTTTATCATCGACGCCATCTTCAACTCCTACTACGACCCGGGGTCGGGTTGGGCCGGGGCGGTGGGCAAGGTGCTGCTCAGAGTCACCGGTGAGTTCATTTATATATAGAGGTTATAAAGACTTAAAGGTGATGTAAACAACAACAACCAGGAACCAGCTGACAGCTAACTCACTGCTAGCTGGCTAAGTGACGCTGCGCCATGTGACGTCAGAGAGCAGAGTGAAGAAGCTCACCTGTCACCTGTCAGCGACTAAAGCTGATTTAGACTCCAGCAGCAACATCAATACAAGCCGGGTTTGTCTGACACGGTGCTTAACTAGTCTGTCTCCAACCTCATTCAGTCTGATGTGATGCTAGCAGCAAGCTGTCTAGCTGGATGACCACTAACGTCAGGCTGTTGTTGTTGTTGTTTATCACAGCTGTTGTGTCAAATGCTAGGTAGATAGATAGATAAATAGATAGATAGGTAGGTAGGTAGATAGATAGGTAGATAGATGGATGGATAGATAGATAGATAGATAGATAGGTAGGTAGGCAGGAAGGTAGGAAGGTAGGTAGATAAATAGGTAGGTAGGTAGGTAGGTAGGTAGGTAGGTAGGTAGATAGATAGATAGATAGATAGATAGATAGATAGATAGATAGATAAATAGGTAGGTAGATAGATATAGATAGATGGATAGATGGATAGATACAGTAGATAGATAGATAGATAGATAGATAGTAACTTTATTGATCCAGAGGGAAATTCAAGTTTCCAGTATCACAGTTCCATAGTGCAAAAACATGTTAGTAAAAAGGCAGTAAAAAAGTTAGTAGTGCAAAGTACAAAGTACAAAAAAAATATACCAGATATAAAAATACAAGGAGATGAAGAAAAAGTGAATATAGTGCAGAGTAACAGCTGTGATACACGACTATTATTATTATTATTATTATTATTATTAGCTCTGTCACCTGTCAGCGACTAAAGCCCATTTAGACTCCAGCAGGAACATCAATACAAGCCTGGTTTGTCTGACATGGTGCTTAACTAGTTTGTCTCCAACCTCATTCAGTCTGATTTGGTGCTAGCAGCAAGCTATCAGGTTGTTGTTGTTTTATCACAGGTGTTGTGTCAAATTCTGTCTCCCTGCAGGAATCCAACGGTGGTCCTTAAAGTAACTTAGGCAGCCTGACATTCTGCCTGCCAAAATATACTTCTTTATCCTCTTGCTAAATCAAATGTTAGAAAATAATGAAAAATGGCCATCACAATTTCCCAAAACCTCAAGTTGACTAACTTGCATGTCTTGTTTTGTCTGACAGACAGTCCAAAACTCAAATATATTCAGTTTAATATCACAGAAGACCAAGAAAACCAGAAAATATTCACATTTTCAAAGCTAAAACCATTGAATGTTTTGATTTGTTTGCTTTTAAAATGATAAAAGCGATTAACAGATTATCTAATTTGTTGCAGATTAATTTTCTGTCAATGGATTAATTGATCAATCAACTAATCAATTCACTTCTAATAACCATCATCTTAATATCTCATATTAGAGAGCAGAAATCCTGATCAAATTCAAGTCTGATCTGCTGTCAGTTTTCTTTTACAGACGCACCTGTTATGATCCATAAAAACCTCATTTGAAATAACATTTTAATTATTATATCATGTGATTCGTGACAAATAGTTTCAAAGATGTTTGTGGTGCTTGTCAGACATAGCTTAAGCCGTTCAGTAACCACAGCTGGCCCACAGCTTCTCTCCAAGTCACTAGCAGGAAACATTGTACACAGACAAACAACTACCAGCTTACATAACTCTCCGTTTGTACAGTTTGTAGACCTTTGAACAGCTCAGGCCCCATGAAAGTCCGCTGGTTTGAAGAGACAAGGGGCCAAATAAGTGGGTCAGCCAACAGTCTCATGTTTCTTCAACCCACGTTTGTTTTTATGTTTAGTACCAGCATGTAAACCAAGGACTGTTCACCTGAAATAAAACAAAACACTTTGGTAAAGTGCTCAAGGGCGAGACAAACAAACTAGTATTTGAATAAATTCATATGAAGACATCCACAAACACCCCTTTAACAACTAGGAGGTCTATTTAATCAATGTACTCTTTACAAAGCTGATCCAGTGTTAACGTTCACTAAAACTTCTCAGTTAGAGGTCAACATTGTAAGGGGCCTAAGGTCAAGGTCGCAACAAGCAGCATGGAAAAAAAGTCAGGTGAAAAAGAGACAGTCCACGCCAGTATACGGACTTAAAGTTATATAATGCAAAAACTACATAACACCTCTTCAGTTGCTGCTTTTAATAGACTGCTGCTGTGTTCAGTTTAATATCTCCGGCCGGTCTCTGCTCAGACACCGACTGTTCTGTTACAGCTCAAGGCCATTTTGTGTAAAAGGCCTTGAAGTACATGAATAAAGAATAACAGTGTATTTATAAGAAAGCTCTAGGGGTGGGGAAAAAATCAATTTACCAATGTATCACAATTTTCTTTTTAAAAATTTTATATGATATGCTTGCTTTATGCAAATGTGTGTATATATTTATTTTTTTAAATTAATTAACAACACAAAACAATGACGGATATTGTCCAGAAACCCTCACAGGTACTACATTTAGCATAGAACAATATGCTCAAATCATATTATTATTATGTTATTACGTCTTGAGAAATGTTTGACAGGTTTTATTCAATCTTCCTCTATTTGCTTTGTTGCTTGTTCTATCTTTGACTTGTCCAGATTATCACGCTGCAACAAGCTGATTGTTTTCCTCGTAATCTTGTTTGTATTTCGGGCACTCGTGCCGTTCTCTCTCCCTCTCTCTCTCTCCATGTTCACATTCTTCACCTGAAAATCCACAACACTTAATACTGTTTATCAGACAAACTTACAAGCTACAATCAGCAATAGTCTTCTGTTCATTTTAATAGGAAGTAGTTGCATCACTTTATCGTTCATCTTTGCTGAACTGTGTCTCTGTTGTGTCTCAGGTGTCCTCATCTCCAGCATGGTGCTGCTGCTCTCCCAGAAAGCCTTGTTCAAGTTCTACACGCTCTTCTTTGCTGTTCTCCTCGGCATGGCGGCGGTCCTCATCAACTACTACGCCACCTCCCACATAGACTTCTACAGCGCCTACTACAAGGCGGCACTGGGGTTCAGACTGCTGCCCAGAAACGGGCCGACGCTGTGGCTCGGCATGGCCGCAGTCCAGCTAGTTTTTGGCGTGGGCTACGTGTTCCTTCTCAACCTCCAGTCGGTGTTTGCCGCACTGGTGGTCCTGGACATCATGATCCCTCTGTGGGGGCTGATGATTGAGCTGCCTGCAGACGTCAGGCAGCTGGTGGCCGTGTTCTCGGGCCTGGCGCTGGCTCTCAACACGGCTGTGTGCCTGGCCATGAGGCTCAAATGGTTTTACTACTCGTGCCGGTACGTCTACCTGCTCGTACGGCACATGTACCGGATCTACGGGCTTCAGCTGCTGCTAGAGGACACGTGGAAGAGAATCAGATTCCCCGATGTGCTGCGGGTGTTCTGGCTGACCCGGGTCACCGCCCAGGCGCTGATCCTGGTCTACGTGGTGCGGGCGGTGAGGAGGGAGAGCGGAGACGCCACAGGAGGTGCCACAGACGGGAGCTCCGACTCGCAGGTGAGACTAGAACCATTCAGTCTAGGGTGTTTCATTTACAACATTGTGTTTGCCTGGATGCTGTAGACAGTAGTTATAAATATGTTTTTGTAATGTCGTTGCTGTGGGAGACGTTACACATCTACAAACCGAAAGTGTGATTGTTGGAGCCAGTGTCAGAATTTAAGGGGCAAAGGTAAAAAATGCCCCCAAAAAAGCGTGACCGCTCTGTTTTCAGGGTTACCTGCTGAGCTGGGACGTGTTCTGGGATCTGACCAGTAACCTGATCATCTCCGGCTGTGATTCCACGCTCACCGTGCTGGGGATGAGCGCCGTTATCTCCTCTGTCGCACACTACCTCGGCCTCAGCATCCTGGCCTTCATAGGTACGGCTGAGTGTGTGCGTGTGTGTGTGTTTTTAATCTGCTATACATACTGGCTATAAGAAGAATGCTCCTGGATTTTAGTGTCTCATTTTGACCCCTCAGGTTCGACGGAGGAGGAGGACAAACGTTTAGGCTTCGTGGCTCCTGTTCTGTTCTTCATCCTGGCTCTGCAGACGGGCCTCAGCAGCCTGGACCCCGAGGAACGCCTGGTACGTTACTGCAGGACTCATGCCTCCAGCTCTCTAGTTGATTGACAGGTTGATTACTGAGTCGGGTGTAATTAGTGGATGTAGGAAGGGATCATGGACACAACTGTTGAAGCAGACAGCAGAAGCTTCTGATTAGATGCTGAATGTGTTTCTGAACCTTCACCTTCTTTGTTTACTCTTCTCTATTTGCTTTCCTCCATTATTGTCATTTTGACTTTCTCCACTTTGCCCTCCAAAGCACCAGTAACAAGGGCCTCTTAAAGCCTCTGAAATACCTGTTTTTACTACAGTATACAACACACTGACCTCCTTGAATGTGGCCTTGTTGATTTATTATTATTTTCTCATTTTGTTTCCAGCGTGTGTTTTACCTACACTGATTGTATGACATTGACACACTTTCTCAATTAGGAGAGAAGAGAAGAGGTTTTTTTCTTTCAATGATGACAATTTTCACATTTTTCTTCACATAAATCAATATTTAGTTTGGTTAAATTCCCAAAAATTGTTGTTTGTAATAAGAGTGCTGGTATTCCCAAAATAATGTAGCGGGTGAAATGATTGTTTCTCTGTAAATATCACAAAAATACAGGATGAAAAGGTGCCACTTGTTTTGTCTACTACTACTATGGACTTTAAATACTTGCATTTCTCTCAAAAGGAAAAAAAGTACCATCATTTGTTTTACGTGTCGGTTATTAGTCATGTTGTAAGAGCAGACGTCATTTATGTTCCCAGAAGAAGAGTGGTCACATCATTCAGTAAATGCACCTTTTTGTTTCTGATCACTGGTACAGACAGGAGCTGTATGACTCTGCTCAATACTACACGAACAGTGTTTGCGTATTTAAGCCTTTATTACAGACAGTAGAGAGATGCAGAAAACGTACCTGGCTGGACTCTAACTGGCGGACGTTGTGGTTCATGATCAAAATTAACTTAACCTCTAAGCCACGGGGGCTTAAAGTCTTATTTTAACTTGTAATTAGTATTAAATAGGTCTTAAACTTTCTTAAGTCTAAAGGCCCAGACACACCAACCCGACATCAAAGAACTAGCGGCGATGAAGGCTGCACGTTGAGTCGCCTACGTCACCTTTGTCTTGGCCAGCAAGTTGCACTCAAACACACCTCAAAGGCTACAGCTGACGGCCAGTTAGCACGTACGTTCTGCGCCTGCGTGAGAGGAAATACCTCTCCACACCAGCAGACGACGGTAGTCTGTATTCATCATTCAAAAAAGGAAACAGGAAGACTAGACTAGACCAGAGCCGACGGTGCGGGATACAACGAAAAAAACTAGGCTGACAGACGCTCACCGACGGCCGACTGTCGGCTTGGTGTGTCGAGGCTTAAGTTGGTGAAACTTGCAGGCACCTTGAACTGATTATGTGTAAAACATCCTGTTGATTTACTGCCGTTTTATAAAGAAAACCTGCTGTTAAACACTAGCAGAGGTTATGATTTTGCTTTCTACATCTGTGACTGACAGCCTCTCTCGCTTTGATTTAAAGGTCCGTCTGAGCCGGAACATGTGCCTTCTGCTGACGGCCATCCTGCACTTCATCCACGGCATGACCGACCCCGTCCTCATGTCCCTGAGCGCCTCCCACGTCTCCTCTGTTCGCCGCCATTTCCCCGTCCTGCTGGTGTCCCTGGCGCTCTTCGTGCTCCCCGTGGCGCTCAGCTACGCCCTCTGGCACCACTACGCCCTCAACACCTGGCTCTTCGCCGTCACTGCCTTCTGCGTGGAGCTCTGCCTCAAGGTGAGGGCGGAGAACACTTCCTGTTAGGCCTCATCAGTCTGTGAGGTTCAGTGTGTGTTAGTCTGGTATAGAAGATGGACGTTCGCCGACTTTCCCCCCGAGCTGTTTTTTCTACTTTTAAAGCTGAGTCATCTGTGGTTTACATTTGCAGGAGGCGGTAGAGGCTGTAATAGTATTGTAAGAGCTGTAGTTATCTAAAGGAAGAGCTATTAAATTGAGCCAGAATGGTTGTGCGGTTTACGTAGAAAACACTCAACGCAGGTTTTGATGTTTCCCTCCCTCCCTCCAGGTGGTGGTGTCACTGACCGTCTACGGCCTCTTCATGGTGGATGGCTTCTCCAACGTCCTGTGGGAGAAGCTGGACGACTACGTCTACTACGTGCGCTCCACAGGCAACATCATCGAGTTCCTGTTCGGCGTCATCATGTTCGGAAACGGCGCCTACACCATGATGTTCGAATCGGGCAGCAAGATCCGCGCCTGCATGATGTGCCTGCACGCGTACTTCAACATCTACCTGCAGGCCAAGAACGGCTGGAAGACCTTCATCAACCGCCGCACGGCCGTCAAGAAGATCAACTCCCTGCCGGAGATGCGCGGGGACCAGCTGAGGGACATCGAGGACGTGTGCGCCATCTGTTACCAGGAGTTCGCCACGTCGGCCCGCATCACGCCCTGCCACCACTACTTCCACGCGCTGTGCCTGAGGAAGTGGCTCTACATCCAGGACACGTGCCCCATGTGCCATCAGAGAGTTTACGTAGAGGACGAGAGCCGAGACAGAGACGCCTTTTCGAACAACAACGGGGGCTACGCAGCGCCGCAGGACGTCGCTGCCGCTGCCCCGCCGGCACCGGGGGAAAACCAGCCAGACGCCGAGCTGCCAGCCGACGGAGCGGCAGCCGGCGTCCAGGCTGCGGGAGGACCGGGGGAGCTCGACAACGAGCTGCTGGAGGACAACGACAGCATAGAGTATGACGAAGACGAGTGGGGGACTCAGAATGGCAGCATGCCAGTAGAAGAAGACTATATCAATGATGACACAGACTCCACCGAGGACTGACAGGAAATGATCTATAGAAAAGAAATATACATATATCTTTATTATATTTAAGTTAAAAATAATTATAAAACACAACAGCATCTTAATTTGTTCTTGAAAAATGTCAGGGATGTCATTCTCTTGTTTCTTGTTAGTTTCTTTTTGTTTGAGTTTGAGTTTTACTCTATAAGGGCTCGTGGAAAGAGTAACTGCTGCTCTCGTTCTGTGTGAGTGTGAGTGTGAGTGTGTATATGTGTGTGTGTGTGTGTGTGTGTGCTGGGGCTGCATGATGTAGACCAAAAACTCATACAGTTATTTTATTATCAATATAATTTTATCCCCAAATTATTGGAGATCTTGATACAAATCTTGCTACGTGGGCACCGCTGACTCTGCACGGTTTATTATTTCCCAATGCCTCAAAGCCGATACACATCAGTAAGTTAAAGGGATAGTTTTGGTGTTTCTCACTGTGGTTGTATGAGGTACTAAGGGTTAGAGTTAGGTGGTTGCTAAACTTTTTCACATCAAGGACCCCTAAATGGACACAAATTAGACCACAGAGCCTGGTAGAATTTTGTCCCCTCTCTGATGGGGTTTTTGCTTTTAGATGTGTTTTTGCAGAAAGTGTATAAAACGTATGAAAAGTTTGTTTGTGCTATTGTGTGACTTTGGGGAATTCAAACTAACCAAACTCACACAATAACACAAACTAACTAAGTAACTAACCGATGGAAGCAGCAGTAGATCAGCAACTCCTGTGGTCTGTAAGGTAATATTACTGATTTTCTCAATGGAGTCTGGTGGCTTTAGCGAGAGCAGAGATAACTTCAGTTAGATAGCAGATCAGATAGCTTCAGATCCCTGTCGGAAAACATAGACTGTATAGTTGTCTGACGGCAAAATAAACAGGCGAAAATATTCTAAATATAGTGTACACTTGAACTGATATTCATTTTTTTAAGTGGTCCTTACTTTTAGGTGTCTAAAATGCGTTTAGTTGCTGCCCCCGTCCACAGCAGGACATTACTTTGCTTCCGTGCTGGTACTCCTGTCTGTTTCTCCAAACTCCATCTACTGTAGGTAATACACGGGTCTACGGAGAAGTACCTCATACAACCCCACTCCTAAACACACAAATGATCCCTTTAATTGTGAGATTTTCTGCAACATACAGTAGATATACAAGTCCGCCTTGTCGAGCCCGCTGTGGAAATATGTTTTCTTGAGTCACATCACGACTTAGTATAGATTTTGTCACGTGTGCAGCCCCAGTGTGTGATTGTTAATGCGTGCCTGCCGACATGTAATGTGTTTAGACGATGTCTTAAAGATGCAGTTCATGTTCCCTAGCAGTGTGTTACAGGGGACACGCTGGAGTGGTAGTTAGTTTATTAACGACAAAACTGTGGAGCGACTAAACAAATTCAAGCTTTAATCAGTCTGCAAGTCAGTTTTTGGGATTTTTTGAAGAACGTTTTGAGCGTAAAAACACATTTTTGTATGCTTCCGTTTGAAACCTGCTGTTATTACTTCCTCCAGCTGTTTTTATTTTTGCCAAAAGTGATTGGTTAACAGTCTCACAGGGGGGGTTACTTCTTTGTCATGTGTCTGCTCAAAACATGTCTCGAAATGTTTATTTTACTAAACCAGCCTCGAGTGCTCTCAAATCCTGACTCTCAGATTGATCACAGCTCACGTTTGTTGCACATTTTTGTCCTTAACTAACTCAAACCGAGTGTTTGTGAACAGAGAGAGATTGAAGGCAGGAGAGTGAAGCAGTTTTCTATCAACTCTGCGGCAACCAGAGAAAAACTGAGAGGTGTGTCTGATTAAAAAAAGAAAAAAGTGACTCGCTACTGTAATCACTGATATACCTCTATCATTACTTACTACTGGTCTCTTGTGCGACCTCGCTTACATTTGTGTACGTTATTGTACATATAATAAAACAAACACGTGCACACTTTCTCAATTAGGATAAGAGATGAGAGTTTTTTTTTTCTTTCAATAATGCAAATTTTCACATAAATCAGTATTTAGTTTGGTTAAATTCTTGTCTCAAACCTAGAAACTGTTTGTAATACGAGCGCTGGTATTTCCAAAAAAATGTAGTGGGTGAAATGATTATTTTGTCACAAAAACACAGTATGAAAAGGTGCCACTTGTTTTGTCTACTATGGACTTTGAGTACTTTCTTTCCAAAGGAAAAACAAAGTACCATAATTTGTTTTACGTGTCGGTTTTTAGTCATGTTGTAAGAGCAGATTATCGTTCAGTAAATGCACCTTTTTGTTTCTAATCACTGGTACAGACTGGAGCGTTCTCGTTCTGTTGGGCAACAGACGGCGATGAGCGCTCCTCTCTGAAGGCTCAAACTGTGCTTCTACTCTCAGGGTCCCTTTTCAGGGCCGGAAGAGTACGTTCAATACATTAATTCATTTACAGGCCTAAAAAAAATCAGCAGAAAAGTAAATTACAGACATTTTCTGTTGCAGTAAACAAGTTGCAAAGACACTGTCATTTCACACAATCTGTGATTGAGCTACAAGCAGCAGACGTCCTACTTAACACTGATCCAAAATCTAAAACTACTAGAACGAATTAAATCATTTAGGAGCCACGTTTTCACCTTTTCAGACCGTACAGCTCGGCTAATGCAGATCCCTCAGTGACTACACAGGTCTTCATTGTGAATTTGTATTTCAAGCACAACTCCTCCGAGTATTACGTTGTTTAGACTTCCACAGCCTGAACGTCTTAAGGGTTTGACTACAAACTCGTGTTCATTACTGTTGTAATTAAGCTGCGAGGAATCCATGAAGTTCTTGTTGATAATGAGAGAAGAGAGATGGGGTCTAATTTGATTAGAAAGCTGTGCTTTTTTGACACGTTTCAGCGATGAAGGATTATTATTAGTTTGATTGTTCTGAAAGCTTTTTAAAAGGTAAAAGCTGTTAATTTTGCCTTTTGTTTTAAAAAGAGATTTATGTAAATAAAATCATCTTTGATATTGCGTTTGGACTGTATCTCAAATATCACTAACATCACCTTTAAATGACTGTGTTAATAAGTACGTATTTGTCACACAGAAATCCAATGAAGCAGCGAGACTTTACACATTCAGACTATAGGGGCTGCAACTAATGATTATTTTTATTGGTTATTTTCCCGATTAATGGATTTGTTTTTTGGTCTATAAAATGTCAGAAAATGGTGAAAAATGTTGATCAGACATCCTCAAATGTCTTGTTTTGTCTACAACTCAAAGATATTCTGTTTACTGTCATAGAGGAGTAAAGAAACCAGGAAATATTCACACTTAAGAATCTGGAATCTGAGAATTTAGACTTTTTTTTTCCTTAAAGAATTACTCAAACCGATTATCAAAATAGTTGCTGATTAATTTAATACTTGACAACTAATTGATTAATTGTTGCAGCCCTAATGGGAGTACATCGTTCAGTGTGTGGAGATGTAGTTCACTCATTAGACCAGTAGATAGAGCTATTTCACCATTTTGAGTTAAGTGTGATTTGTCAGGTGTAGTTTGGAGTGACGGCGTTAAAAGAACTCACAAGAAAGCAGCAAAGAGCAGATGTTCTTCTACATTTTGGGCTGCTTTCGCAGCAGTACAGTTTTTAATATGACAAACAAAAACATGAGAATAGATAGATCAGGGGCTGTCTCTGCTTGTATTTATTTATTTTTGACTATTTTTGCGCTATGAATCACCAAGCATTCATCCCACAATCTGACATGCCTCTGAATTTTAATCTGATAATCTGAGACGGATTGCATCCAAGGTTTTATTAGAGCCAAATCTCTCACAGTGTGACACACTATTAACCTGATGGATCTCTGTTATGGCACTGTGTGTGTGTGTGTGTGTGTGTGTGTGTGTGTGTGTGTGTGTGTGTGTGTGTGTGTGTGTGTGTGTGTGTGTGTGTGTGTGTGTGTGTGTGTAGGGGCCTAAAGACTGATAAAGGGTGAACCAGTAAATCAAACCAGTCTCATCTACAGGTGTGGATGGACTATGAGACAATGGGCCCCCGGGCATAGACGTGTAAAACCCTTAAACGCTGAAAGTGACATTTTGGTGAAGCAGAACTCTCAGGTGCTGCTGTTGGTTAAAAAACAGCACCTGGACTTCAGTATTTAATTCATACTGATGAAGAGAGGCCGCCTGGCTTTGTCGAAAGCCTCATCTGCACAGATATTATACATAATACTATGGTATTGCACAATGTACAAAAATATTATTGGATGCCATCATAGGAAATCAGAGATACAGGTAATATTTTCTTAAAAGCACAAATTCTATTTATATATTTATATATTTATTTATTTATCCATTTGTTTATTATTTATTTACATTGATCTATTTATTAAGTTGTATATATACTTATTTATGTATCTATTTATATACATATATTTATCTATTTATTTATTTATTTGTCTATTTACATACATATATTTATTTATCTATTTGTATACATATATTTATCTATTTATTTATTTATCTATTTATATACATACATTTATCTATTTATTTATTTATCTGTTTATTTACATATATGTATCTATTTATTTATTTGTCTATTTATAGACATATATCTATTTATTTATGTATTTATATACATATATTCATCTATTTATTTATTTGTCTATTTATATACATATATCCATCTATTTATATACATACATGTATCTATTTATTTATTTATCTGTTTATATACATATATTTATCTATATATTTATCTATTTATTCATCTATCTTTTTATTTATTTATTGGTACCCTGCACTCACGTTGCAACATTTTTTCTGCCAGTATATTTAATATGAAAGTCATTACCGGAAGCAACGCGTTTTATTCTGAAAAGCTGCCGCCGGAAACCAGATTTTTAATTCCGGCCGACTTGACGCTGCTTTAGTTTCTTGTTCGGAGCTTCAGCTTGAACTTCATGTTCCACAAACTCCTCCTGAAACACCGCCGAGTCTCTGACAGATCATGAGCCGGTTCCGTCAACTGGACGGCAGAGAAATGACCGGAAGCTTTAAAGTTAACCCGAGTTTAACAGAAACGGTCCGTCGGTTTGTTGTCTTTCATTGAGCCCGAAGAAGGAACAACTTCTAGCCGAGCGGAGCGGTTGGGGGAGCCGTTGGTGAGCCGTTGGGGAGCCGTTGGTGGAGCTCGTGCCGAAAGAACCGTTAAAAACCGTCACACAGACTCTAGTAGTAGTTTATTCCACCACCATGCTGAAGCTTAGAGCTCTCCGACCGGCTGTGGAGAAGTTACCGCCGGCTGTGGTGATAGTGTCGAGGCTGCCGGTTATAGGGCGACACACACCCCGCTGCTGGATGGGAACACACGGGAGGAACGAGCCCAGAGAGCCGCTGAACTCACCCCAGAGAGTCAAAGACTTCATCTACCGCCTGCAGCCCACGGAGAGGACCAGTCTGCTGAGGGAGCTGCAGAGCTTCGAGTCCATAGCCATTGCTCAAGGTAAGAAACCAGATCAAGCAGGGCAAAGGTTATACACTGAGATTGAATGAGAAGTCACACATACAGAGCATGCACCCCCTATATTATTGACTGATATTGATGTGCAAGGTGCAAACTGTTAAAATAAAGGTGTGGCCAACATGTAAGTGTGTTTCACACTTTAAAGGTCCCATATTATAAAAAGTGATTTTTTTTTTTATTTTAAAGCAGGCTTAAGTCCTATATAAATACTGTGAAAGTATCGAAACACTCAATCCACAGGGAAATACACACAGCCCGTATTCAGAAACTGTGCTTTTGAAACAAGCTGTCAGGATTTCTGCCCATTTGTGATGTCACGCATATACAATATTTAGACCCTTGACACAATTTTAAACATTCTAAATGTGTCCCAGTTTATTCCTGGTTGCAGTGTATGTGGATATAATCAGCTGACAGGAAGTACACATGGACCCAAACTGTTGCCTAGCAACGCAATTCTGTTGTAATTCCATCAAAATGCGCTAAATGGAGCGTTTCAGACAGAGAGGGTAAATACAGGCATATTTGGGCTGACAGTATGAGGAAAATAAAGGTTTTTTTTAACATTACAGCATTTAAACATGTTCTAGTAGAAACACAAAATACAAGTATGAACCTGAAAATGAACATAATATGGGACCTTTAAGGAGTCTCAAGGTAAGAAATAGGTCAAAGGTTATATACACTCTGAGATTCTTTCTTTTATTGGGATCTCCTATTCTTCCTGGAGTCCACTTAAATCACTTTGAGCTGTTAGGCTTCATCATTTCAGTACACAATCACATTACAATCTTTACACAACAATGACCAACAACATCAAAAGCGACAGCAACAAAACAACAATATTTAAGACACAACCCAACACAAAATACAGGACATAGGTTCAAGTTAATACTATTCACAGAGTATAGAGGTAAATATGATTCATTAGTGGTTGGACCATAGCATACTATGTCAAAATACAAAAACATACAAAAAAAAAAAATACTGAGATTGAATGAGAAGTCACAGATACTGAGCATGCACCCATTATATTATTGACTGATATTGATGTGCAAGGTGCAAACTGTTGTAGAAAAGGGCTGGCCAACATGCAGTGTGTTTCACACTTTAAGGAGTGCTCATCAATGGGTGGAGTCTTTGTGAATGAGAACCTGCAGAAGGTTGGCCCCTCAGAGGCACATGATTACTACACCTTTACCTGACTCATGTGTGGTAGATCATGTGCCTCTGAGCGGCCAACTGTCTGCAGGTTCTCATTCACAAAGACTCCACCCATTGATGAGCACTCCTTAAAGTGTGACACCAGTGAAGACACCCTGGGGCCAGCCCTTTTTTTAACAGTTTGCACCTTGCACTTGCATCAGTCAATAATATAGCTGCATATTCAGAATTGAAATAAAGTGGAAATCACAAGTTTGTGCTGAGTTTGAAGCACAAACTAATGCTAATTCAGCATTAGCAGGGTGGTATAGGTTGCAATTTTAGGGTTTATGAGTCAAATCCCAACATAATTTGCTAGTTGTAGTCTAGAAGGCATGTTGTTGCAGTTTCTCCAGCTGCCACCTGATGATACCAAAGAGCCACATGTTTTACACATTACTACACCTTTACCTGACTCAGGTGTGGTCAATGTATAAAACATGTGGCTCTTTGGTAACATCAGGTGGCAGCTGGAGAAACTGCAACAACATTGGAAAAGTGGTGTCGCCTTCTACAGCTAGCAAATTACGTTGGGATTTGACTCATAAACCCACCTAGAAGCTAGCTACAAGTATCGGCTCAGCTCATGTTGAGAGCTGTGAGGACGCAATAGAAATGCTCCCAATATCGCATTTAGCATCTTTTAATAAAAATAATCAATACTGGCACATAAACACCTCATTGTACATCTTGCACGGTGTGTGTGTGTGTGTGTGGTGTGTTTGTGGGTGTCAGTGGGTGTGAACAGGCAGGTGAGTGTGTGTGTGTGTGTAGTATGTGTGTAGTATTTCCTCTCTTGAGTCACTGGAGGTTATTTTCTGTTTGGTTTTGGTTAATGTTGAGGCATTTTTCCCTATTTCAAGCAGAGTGACTCATCTTAGGACTGAAATAGTAAAATCAGCTGCTGAATCAGGAGTACAAAGATCTGAGTAATGTCCTAACAGCGTCTGGGGGAATCCCAGCAAAAACCTTCCTAAATAAATGAATGCCTTTCAAAATGTTTTCAGCTTGGATTTAAACTAAGTATGTAGATGTAAATGTAGTGTAGATGTCAATTTCACCTCACTAACTGCGTTTACATGGAGCACCTGGAGTTGGCTCACCAGGTGCTCTGCGTCCTCAGCGTCTCACGGTGCGTTTACTGTCCTCCTCGTCTCTGCAGTATTCTGCTGTTCTCCCTCCTTCCTGTCCGTACAATCAGATAATACTGAAATGCTGACACACTGCTATGAATGTAAGAGTTTCAGACCCGCTCCTCATCACTTTCTTGTGTAACACTGTTCTCATTAGCAGCACTGTGCACCCAAACTGCTTTTTTCGGGGTATTATGTAAGACGATGTGTAAGCTGATTTTTTGAGGAAATTGTGGCTGCTAATCTATCCGCCTACCATGCAACAGCATTTTATTCAGCTTTTAATACACTAAAATGGATTTAAGAATGTATTTGCAGCATTGCATAACCTGTAGTTTCAAGTAAAATGAAAAAAACACAGCTTTGGATCCACACCCAGTCGTTGGCAAACATTTCTGTAGAGAGACTGTTGTGTAAGATTGTCTGTAGGAATGTGTCTTTGCACAGGTATGGCAGCTTTTGAAGTGTATAGAAACCTGAGTGAGTCATTGAACATCTTTTCTTAGTCGACTAATCAGTCATTTTGGTCTTAGTCGATGAAGATTTCTTTAGTCAGTTAGTCATTTTTTATGCTTTTTTTCATGCTGAATGATTTCTTTTTAAAACACCAGATTTAAAGTCATTATCATTTTTTGGCTCAATACTGTTGAGCTGCTGTGGGTAATAATAATCCCAGAGTGTCAACTCTTTGAGCCCTGAAAAGTTTTAAAGGTCACAACAACGTGTTTGTTTTATTTTCTTCATCCTGTAAAAACAGTTGATGTCAGCGTGGCAGCAGAGCGCTCTGAACTCCTCTTCAGAGAGTTTGACCCAAACAACTAATTTCCCCTCAGTATTCCAGCAATGCGTCGCAGTTTAATTATCGTCCTCATTATTTTCATACACTTTTGTGATCCTTAACATTAGCTGGGATTGGAAGCTTTTACTTGGGGAACAAAACACTTTTTTATCTTTACAAGTACAGGACACTTTTTTAGAAGTAAAATGAAAGAAGCAGACAGTTATATTAGTAGGACTGTTTTTGTAGCTATGCCTAGTACTGTTACGGCCTGAAACTATCTAAAATGTACAATTTCAACAGTGTAAACTCAATTTGTGACAAGAACAAATTTCGTGACTTTTGAAAAGTCATTTTTGTGGAAACTCACTTGCATGATTGCCTAATTACATATTTTTTGAGCCTTGAGGTCTTTACACACCGGCAGCGTTTCATTCGTGCGATAATTCTCACATCAATATGTTTTTTCAAAGAGTTGGTTTTATCGTGCGTACTTTCAGAACCTGAATATTATGCGGCAAAAAAACGGCATTTTTTTTATTTTTTTTGGAACAAGGTTTCTCTGAGCTTTCACACCGCAAGTAAAGGCATCATCCAATCACGTTGTGCGCTTTGTTTCTTCTATGTATGTAAACTCAGTCAAAAGTAAGTAAATATGTCCGAGCTCAGAGAGTGTGTGGTGTATTTTTAAGAGTGGCAGTGCAGTCGGTCACCAAAGCATCCCCTCTCTTTCTGCAGCGCCATCCAGCGTCGTAATTAGGCGACCAAATCAGCGTAGGAATGATTTTGGCTGTGAAAGTCTTCTCTAATAAGCAACTGTCTTCAGCTCAGAACCCCCCACTCCCCTTTTACTTTTACTACTAATGAGCTAAATACCAGAGAAGAACCGAGAGAGGATCGGAAGCATTTACTGTTGAGCTGTGAACCATTTTCAGCCCAGTGAGTTAGTGTTGACATCGAGCTGAGCTGGAGGCTCATTAAAATATTACATCTACAGTTAGCAGACGCTCTGAACTCCAGACGCTCATAGTGAATGCAAAAGGAGAGAATATGGGTGGTCATGTTTAGCTGAGATAGTATGACATTTAGTAAAGGCCTTTGTCACAGCAGATGTTTTCACAGGTGTAACTTAAGGTTAACAGTGTGTACGTCCCAGGACTGACTCACCGGCATGGTGACATTCCTGAATGGTATGGAGTCACCATTATTGTGAAAAACTGCTGTACACACATGCTAAAAGAATGTTTGAGGTAGTTTAGAAATGGTGTCCCCTCTCCATTACATTATTTGTCCACAAGAGATGTTTTTTTTTTACTGTTAAATGTCCCTCAAACTTAATAAATTGATATATCATTAGAGTTTGTATCATTAACACTTTACCGTCTTCACACTCTGTAAGTTCTCAGACGTCCTCTAAGTCTGGAGTATTGAGTGGTCACGGTTTGTTTAGTAATTTGTCTGAAATGTCACACCACTAATACGTTGTTCTCACTAATGATGCTCCGGAGACCGGCTCGCTTTTCGTATAATTGATTTGGCTATAGAGGCTATAGACTTGTCATCGTGTGGTGACAAGTGAAGAGGAGGGTAGACGAAGAGCTCCAGTTAAAAAAAACACCATCATTCGTTCATCCTCTCTTCACTTGGAAACACCATCTGCATGTATCTGACAGGAGTAGCAGATGTAATGTGACGCATGGCATGTAAATGACTCTTGTCACACGTTAAAACCTGCAAGTTTTACACAAAAATTAAACTTTTAAGATGCTATCACAGTTCCTTTGAGCAAGGCACAGGAGCTTTACTTGCTAAAAGCTGAGCAGCTCATTGGGCTCAGTGATATTGACATTATCAAACCTCTAAATTTAAACCTATTAAATACTTGACAAATCTCCCTTTAAGGTACATTTTGAACAGATAAAAAAATGTGTGATTAATGCGTGATTGATCTCGATTAACTATGGACTATCATGCGAATAAGCACTACCAAAAACATTTGAGAATGAAACGTTTTATCAGAGTATTATTCCATCAGGTAAAACAGTCTAATGAGCTCACTTGGCTATGATGTGGCTTTTCAAAAGAGGAAAACATTGAGGTGTTGATGTGCAGTATTGAGGAACTATTGGCTGGACCGTTCTTTGAAGCATGCTGTGAAAGTGATTTCAAACGAGTTTCATGAGGCCACTTGGCGATGCCAACTTTTCCGTGCATAAAGAACCTCCCTGAATCAGTTGTACCGTGCAGCAGATTTTTTGCAGGATTGCACCAACACCTTGAGAATGAGTCCCAAAAAGGGATGCATATTCAGTATAAACAGTATTTACCACTGAACCCCTCTGTTTCCTCGGGGTATACCTTTTATTTCATCCATATCTACTTATCTCTGTGACATTAATTATGTGAATTCCACACTTTTTCTGTTGGAGCAGGACAGGATGTCCCACTGAGGCAATTAAAAACGCACCATGGAGCTGTGAATCTGCCCTTTCCTGTGTGTCAGTTTGACAGTAAAGTAAATGGCTGTAATGTAGATAATATAGCAGTGCTTTTCAAGAATGTGCGTTGGTATCTATTTAGCTCTTCAGATTAAATTGGTTCCCCAAATAATGGTAGCTTACAGCCCTTTTCCCTCTGGACAAAAGAACCTTAACACCCACTAACATCTGGCTTTTGTCTTCAGTGAAAGTTTACAGTCAGCATTCGTTCCTGGGACAAGTGACTCTGCTGTAGTCGAGGGTATTTATCAGCTCCAGCTCCGATCAGCAGTGATGGAAACATGATTTTCGCACCTTTTCTGGCACCATGCTATGTGACAAGTGTCAAAGTGAGTATATAATAAATAAAATCAACAGGGATTTGGACAATTATTATAATTTATTAATGTACAAAACATACAATAGATATGCTCACCAGACTCCAGTCAGACAACAGTCATTTTTAGGGCTGTCAAAGTTAACACGTTAACGCAAATTTGTTTCAATGCCACTAATTTCTTTAACGCAGTAATGCAATTTAGGATTTTTAGGTTGTAGTGGGCTCAGTTTTAAAGCTAGAGTGAAGATACTGGTATCATAGGAAACTATAAAACCTATGTCACACTAGCTTGTTGTGAAGGAGGATAAATAACGCTCTAAATTTACACTAAATTTTGCCTGTTGTGCTTCAGTTTGCCATGTTATGATTTGAGCTTATTTTTTATGCTAAATGCAGTACCTGTGAGGGTTTCTGGTGTTGTAAATTGATTTCCAATAATAAATATATACATACATTTGCATAAAGCAGCATATTTGTCCACTCCCATGTTGATAAGAGTATTAAATACTTGACAAATCCCCATTTAAGGTACATTTTGAACAGATATAAATGTGCGATTAATTTGCGATTAGTTGCGATTAACTATGGACAATCATGCAATTAATCACAAATAAATATTTGAATCGATTGACAGCCCTTGTAATTTTACGCCGCTGATCATCAAAACACATTTCATTCAAACTCGACAGAAACAAAATAAAACTCATCAAAACAGTCGTCGTTAGTCTTTCCACTGTTCCAACAATCACTAAATCTGGTTTGAGAGACTGAATAGGTAACCGATATAAAATAGAAGTAACCCTGTAACATTTCTCACCGTTTACTAACCCTGTTTTCCGGCGCGTTTGTGACGTTGAAGTTGACACAACAGAAAATGGGAATGGGAAAGGAGTTTAAAAAGAGAGCTAATTGTGGTGGGAAAAGGGTATAAGTCACCAGATATTTTGTGTTACAAATACCTCTCCAAGTCTCTGCAAAGCCAGGCAGGCTGAGTGAAATTATGCCACAATCCTGTAGATCAGTGACCTAAAACAGGCTGTTTGTCATGATTATCTGGAACCGCTAGACTGAAACGGCAGTATTGGGTTCTGAAATTGAAAAACGTGGCCTTCCAGAAATAAAATTCCTCAACCCACCAGTCTACAGCTCAGATTATCCCTCCCACATCAGCATATGCTTGTGCAGCAGCAGAATGTGTGAGGACAGCTCTGTGTTTGGGCTATTCTTGTACATCAGCTGTAAGCGTCTCTGAACAGGAGCTGTGCTGCTTTCAGAAACAGACTCTTTGGGATGTTGATCCTCAGCCAAAGCTTAGTGGGTATATGTGCTGTGTACAGTCTGTGGGGTTTATAGCATTTTATTGACTCCAAATCCAGGTTTAGCTTTTGATATTTCCAGTAAACCAAAGTTGTAAATATAAACTCACAGATCTGTTAGTAGTGTTTGTTGGCAGAAAGTTTTGAGTTGCAGCCTTAATAAATGTTGACAACCTGAAAATGAGCTGACCGGCAGAAGATATCAAATGTTAATTAACTCACTCACAAGGTAATTACTCCAAATGCATCTGGTCAGCTAAAGATATTTATTTAATATGCATGAAATTGACATGATGCAATTAGCTGGTGACTTTCTTTAAAGAGGACTCTGATGTTGTTGAACTCGAATAACCCCACAGTCCAGTCCAAACTTTACAGACGCTGGCTTGCAGAGAGCAAATTAACCAGAAAGCAGCCAAAGTTTTTATTTTTTAGAATTAACATCAGTCAGCTGCAGTTAATAACCTGTTGCGGGATATGTTTGCCTTTTTTAATGGCCAAAACTGATGGTTAGGGATGACTAGAAGTGAAAAACCTGCAACCTAAATGATTTTTAAATTGCTTTTTACTAATAAAAAAAGAGCCAGGAGAGAAAATGTTCCTCAGTGTCGCCGTAGCTGATTGAATCTCTGTATTTCACCAACTGGGAACCAGATCCAAAATTGAACCAGACATGGAAACCCAGCCCTGGTGTTTTTTTTTATATAATTAATGGATGACCTGAAAGTTTGAAGGACCAGTTGCTCATTAAAGGTTCAGTGTGACTAAACAATGGGCAGATGGAGCCTCTTTCCAAACAAAGAAAGCTCATCAGAAATGATAATGAGAAGATTCAATTTGTCTTATTTAACATTACGATGTTTTGGCTCAACATTTCAACATCTTGTATTATTGTTATTCAGCGCACACTGTTGGGATAAGATCAACTCATTTGGTCACTGAAGAATCAAAAGACTCAGGTTAATACAGTGCTGCTGTTTGTGATGAATCCTCTGTTAGTTAGTTTGTGGTTCAGCTCACTGCCTACCTGTTGGATTGAAGTCACCTGTATACTTCACTGTAGCTTATAATTAACCACTTGCACTGAGCTTGTGACGCATACAGTGAAGCAGCATGTAGTCCAGACTGAAGGTGGGTTCACTTCAGCCCTTTTATCTTTTAGACAAAGTGTGTGTCTGGTAGTGGTGGGTAATATATCAATATAATCAATATTGTGATATGAGACTAGATACCGTCTTAGATTTTGGATATCCTATGTTGTCTTTTCCTGGCTTTAAAGGCTGCATTACAGCAAAGTGATGTGTAAAGTTTTCTGAACTTACCAGACTGTTCTAGCTGTTATCTGTCTTTACCATAGACTGTAAGTAGTGGACGTAGTCATGGTGACGTCACCCATTGGTTTGTGGACTGTGGTTTTGAAGCCTCAATTTCCACTTTTTGGCCCTCGCCATCTTGGTTTTTGGCCGAAAACACGAACAACTCCCAGACCGGACGTCTGTCCAGTGTGTATATTTAATTATTTACAGGGGCTCTCATTTGATATCATAAGAAATAAAGAGTAACATGATGGCAATATGTGAAGGTATAATCATTATTCTGTGGGCTGAATATTCTGTGTTTGGGGTGGAAAGGATTAATAGTTAGTTTATTATAATCTTCTTTGGATGGAGTGCTGGATGGTTTTCTCTTCTTCAGGTCTCTGTGCAGAGAACAATTCACACCAGCGACAGTAATAGATGCCTGAAATTAATTCAGACAAATAGTTCAAATCTACAGGGACTTAATTAGTGGCAAAAGGACACTTCCCTGTGCCGCAGCAAACACGGGTGCTTTTTTTTTTTCTTTGTTTGCATATAAATCCTGTCGAGTGCAGGCGGCTTTACAACAATCTCATTTCAGATAGAAAGTTGGAACCGGATGAAATAAATGGTGACAGACTTATTCTATTCTCTCTGCTGTTTGTGCAGCTCAGTATTATAAACGGAAAGCTGCAGGCTCCCAATAGATGGAAACATGATATTAAAATGGTTTAGGTAGAAAGCGAGAAAGCTAAACCTAATTACATTCAGTTTTGGGTTCAATAAGTGATTGATGTCAATGAATTCAGATGTCAAACCCCAACCGTAGACTACTTTTCATCGCCGCCTCATTAACTTCATTGTTGCTGCACTGTCAGCGTAGAGAATGGCACTTATCCTCTATATACCTGTAATAACAATAGTGAATCCCGCTGCCACACACAGCACAGTGTGGCTTTCAGTCATCCACTCCCTGCTGTGTGCGAAAACACCTCAGGAACGTGTCAATCTCAGCAAGTTTTGTTGAATGAAGCCGTTATTTCCTCCTGAGACTTGAGGAAGCGGTTTGAGGCGCTCGGCAGCACTTGGGAAGTTTGAGTAAGATTAAAGGAGAGGTGCTGTTTGATTGACACATAAATTAGACCTTCACTTCAAAACTTTAGCTGCCTCCGAGTCCTTATATCAAAGCCTGAGCCTGGCAGGTCGATGGCGGCATAATATCACTTTAAAGAGAGAGCAGAAAGTGCTGCCTCATGTAGGGAGATTGAGATCTCTCCGCATCCTAAAGCTGATAATTACATAAACAGGTGAAGAGAAAGAGAGGGGTGGAGGGTGAAGATGTACAGAAAGAGCGAGCTGAGGAGAGATGACAGAGATGACAATTTTGGATGAAAAATACGGACTTGGTGTGAAACGGCTTTTAGAGGTGCATTACCACCACCAAGCGGACTGTCGCTACACCCTCATTTATCAAAGGTGACCGACTTTACTGCTATTAAGTAGGAGTGTAACGATCCATCGATCTGGATTGATATGTCAATTCACCTATCCAATATATCGATGCAAAGTGAAAACATCGATATATATATCATCATTATTAAGGTACACCCTTATTTTGAATTCTTCTTATGAAAAGAATGGATTGTTTTTCATTTGAATGTCTGGAAGAGCCCAGTAATACAATTGTCAAATCAGAATATAGAAGCAACGGTCTTTTTTGACAACAGTCGCTGCCACCATTTTGGACTGAAAACTCGTATTATATTTATAATATTTTATTGGTCAACACAGGCCATTTTGGATAGACTATGACAATATAAGAAAATTAATTTTGTTTTACTTTTGTACGGCACTTTTTAGTTGGATGTTTTACTGGCGTCCGGTAGTCCCTTTCAGTCCAAAATGGCGGAAGCATTGCTTTGCTGCTGGGCGCTGATGTTGCAATGGAACAAACAATTGATTTTCACTTCTTGGCAATATACGTTCTTTGGTTAAATGACCATATGATATTGTCTCATATTGAGTGCAGGCCTTTGAATTGAATCAAATCAATTGGTATTGTGGAAGACTTTGTGATATCAGCAAATATTGTGTCGTTGTCTAAAGAATCTATATAATATCATATTGTGATGAAACGTGTGATTTACACCCCTACTATTTGGTTGGGAACTACGCCGTGTGCAGCGTGAGTCAGATTGCAGTTGTAATTATTTTTGACTGACTATTAGAGTCAGACTAGTCAATCGATCAACAGTTATTATAAACAGTTATTTTGCCTCTCCATCGCCCTGTTTTTGCTGTAAACCCCAACAGTCAGCCTGTATATAGCTGTGTAGTTTGAAAACACCGTGACGTCAGCAGAGATGTATGTTTGGCTCTTATGTTAGCCTCCTAGCCTGTGATCCCACTGAGCTAAGCGTCGTCTCAAACCGTTTACGGCTGTCAGGCAGGAAGTCTGCCCGAGGTCTCTGCTTTGAGTTTGAAGCACAGAAAATCAGAATTTCACATTTTTGACAGCAGCTTGAGCTCCTGGCAGTATCTCGACTCCATGTCCTTTGTTGTGCGCAGCACACATCTGTTGTCCTCCAGTTACACAGCAGAGCTACTCTATCTTTAGTGTTGTCCCCGTTGCATGTCGCAGGCCTGCTCTCAGCAAGAGATACACTAAAAGCTGTTCCCCAAATGGTAACTGTGAATAAAATGAAAATGTCAGCGTTCCTGCTCAGGTCTGAAGAGTTTGGAAAGTAGAGTGTAAAAGCTCCAGGTCCTAAAAAGTGTTGAAAGAGGAAAAAATAACCTGCAGCGGCACAAACGATGTATTTTCTATGTTTGAGATGAACTTCAGTACGTGTCAGCAGCTCTTCACATATTCACTTTTGTAAAACCGACAAACCAGGTGTAAAAATGCCCCCAAATGTCTCCGAGACATGCTGCTGGGGCTGAATGACTCAAATTTAATAGAAAAGCTTAAACCACTTAAAGTGGAGGCTGTTATAGCAGCAGATTAATGGCAATGGATTTGGAAAGATCAGCAACCACATCTGGATGTTATGCATGGTTGTCCATATACTTTTGGCCATATGTCTTTTTTGTTTGCTGGAAAGAATTCGTTGTATAAGCAGGATAACACCGTTAGAGTTTGTTTCAGAAGTGTAAAATGGATTCCATGGAGGAAACTCTCCCTCAGTTTCACTAGTGTTGTTTTGCCTCCACATCATCCATCACGATTATAACTTATATTCAGAGCACAACTCCCAGCATGCCCTCATTTTCAGTGACTGATTTAATCACACTGAGTAATATTTCAGTGTCAACATTTATCACACTGAACTCGTCTAAGCTGCAGAATCTCACTCGTCTGGAGGTTAGATGTGTAAAGTGAGCGTGAAAACTAATTAGAAGACAGCAGAGTGATGGGTCTTCTTACAAACTGGGGGAGCCAACTAGTTTTACTCCACATGAAGGTTTGGCATCCAGAGTTTTTCATATAAAGAAACGTCAAAGTGATGGTGGATGAGCCGTCTGGTTGGCTGGTAGAGGAGATGAAGCATTTGGTCGGTGTAGATTTTCCTTCCTCGTGTGTGTGATGGGAGCAGAGTGTGACATGACAGCATGTGTTGCTTGGATACTCGATAGGACAGTCTGTCTTCTCAATTCCTCCCCTCCACTTGAGTATATTTCGCTTGTTTTCAGTTGTGGCAAGACTGTGACGGTTGTCACATCTGACTCTAAAGTTCTCAAGGCCGAGCATCCACCTGCTGCGAAAACAACGCAAGAACACAAAAGATGTTCCAAAATGCAAATTTCAAAAATAAATGTCATGTTTTCCACATTTGAATAGATGTAATTAGTGCTCAAATCCTCCAGTGCTTCAAACTAGTGTTCCGGTATTAAATCAGGACGGATGCTCGCAAAGAAAGTATCAGAGAGACAGCCTGACGGGTGAATGCATGTTAGCATAACAATGAAATAATTAAGCTATAACTGTGAGATATCATCAACTAAATATATTCTTATAATCACATCTATCGTTGGTGTGTGTTCTTTAGGTGTGTAGTGTGTGTTCTTCAGGTGTGTAGTGTGTGTTGCAGGAAGCTGTTCCACTCTGTTAATCGTCAGTCTGAAAGCAGACAGACGTTGCAGCATCTGCTGATGTCTAATTACCGTTATATATATACACAGTGAGTCAGCTTGTGTTTGATTTAATCACACGCTGACATATGAACCGTGTCAGACTCACACTGCTGTCATTATGTAGTTTATGAGACATCCTGCAGCAGACCGAGATCCACCGAGAGCTACAACTCTTCTGCATTTACTCATCTGACTCCAAATCTGCCGCCATTGGCGGATTGTGTCAGTGATATTAATTTGTGCCTGCGTCAGTCAGACCTATTTCTGGACACGTTTTCCCAGGAGTCCCAGTGTTTGTACTCACACTGCAGTCATTAGGAAGTCAAAACCAGAAAGGGTGAAAATGGGTTATTCCCACCGTGTGGCCCACAGCAGCGCATACGAAATTAATATTCTTCTTTCAACAAGAAGAAGAGTCAACAGTCGCTCCAGCGGCCCTGTGAGGCTGCAACACTCATTACTCACCAGAAAGCAAAACTCTGGGATGGATGAAGAATGGAGTTTGCTCTTAGACCCTGTGTGTTGCCAGAGGAAAAGGTTTATCCCATGTACAGTTTCCATTTAGGACACCTGTTTTAATGGTGAGAAAGAAATTCTGTATTTCCGTTGACTTCATTGTTGTTGTTTTTACCTTATTTAAGCAGGGTAGACTCACTAGTCACGGGTCTATTCAAATGTAGCGCAAATTTTAACCAAATGTCTAGAACACTGGCAAAAAGAAAATGCAAATCAATGTGAGCTTCCCCTCCACTGCTGCTATGAGAATATTAGGTGTTGAGCGTGCCAAGATAAACAGTTGGTGGACCCAATCCATTGGAGAAGAAGAGGGCACAACGAGATGATGCAACAGCGCCAGTCAAAGCTCAAACTATGAGAAAGCATGTAGAAAATCATGTTAGTTTACCCCTGACATGACTTTTTTTTTTTTTCTTTAAATGTTTTGCTTAGAAGATTTCGTTACTATTGAGTTCATATTTATTGAACATTCTTTCCTTAATTCCCTCAATTTTCTCAATTTTAACAACCTCTTAAACTAAATTTTATGGCAATACACACAATAGTTGGGGAACTTGTGATGCAGTGTCATTCTGGATGAAATTGTCCGACTTGTAGCGCCCAGCAGAAACATGCAACAGCGTGATCTTTTCTTTAGGACAGTACTGTCAGCTGGACCGCTGGTGATACGCTGTACAGACAAATGTTTGACCTCACTGTTGATGCAGTTTGATGCGTCTCATTAAATTAGTGCTATTGAAACCACTGGGACACTGAACACGTTAATTGGTTTCCTGATCAAGCTATTGAAAGGTTTTGTTTCTGTTTGTTTATTACCAACATTAAAGAAATGGTAATGTGGTGAAGTGTGTTTAAGGCCTTGGTTTAATGAGGTTTTAATGAGCTCAGCTGACTGTACCGGCATTTTAGGGAGCGATGGATTTAATCATTTCACTGGCAAATAGTTCTGATTTATGTGTCGTCACGGGTTCATTGTCCAGCTCCAAGAGACTCTTAATGTCTGCTGACGGAGGTTGTATAATGGTTTGGCCAGCTGTGGGGATCAATCAGTGCTTTATAGTCAGATGTAGGATCAATGATTTTAAAAAGAGGGCTGTTCTGCCAGGGGAAGTTATCTGCAATTCATGATTGACTTCAAAGATAGTGCAGCTCAAGTATACAGAAATGAAGTGGTCTGTTGTTGTTGTTGCAGTATTAACAACAAAGGCTACACATCCTCAGCGTTTAAACTGCTAAATGATAACTAAACTAAATGATAAACTGGATCAAATGTTTTCATAAAGAAAATTCCAGAGAGCTTGTGAAGAGTGAGGCAGACCTCCAGTTGTTTTGGTTCACATATGGAAATATATTTTCTGTGAAATGCACCAGCAGTGCAATGATGCAACTCTCAACAATCCTCATTTAAATTCAGACAGACTTCCATCAGACACAAATGTCTTTTCTGTGGACATTAATCTAAACTAAGGGTATGTTTGCCTACAAGCAGTTTGTAATTTCCTTGTGTTTTTCCCCCACCAAAGTAATACACTTTTTAATCATTTATATGAAGTTAAATTAAAATGAATGTATATTTAAAAATGGCCTTTGCAAAAGTACCAACATCTCTGGAGAAATCAGTCAATCTTGTATTGGCTGCACGTTTTAAATTGCCATCAAATGTGTAGTAATTCTCCTTTTTTTATCAAATAAAAGCTGATAATACATCTGAGTGGACTCTCAGTGGATACAGAAAACCTCAGTGTGATGTGAAATGTGATATTTTATTTATGAATTGACTTTGGAGACCATCAGGCTGTGGTACCAGCTGTGAAATTTCCAGACATGTAGACAAATACAACTGGGGATGAATTATCACTGAAATATTATTGAAATTATGTTTGATGGACAAAATTTCCAAAATAAGTGCAGTAAATCTGAAGTCCAGAATTAATAAGATTTTCTTTATTTTCTATTCACAAAGTATAATTGCCCTCAAGCGCTGCGACTATCCACTCCTGTTTTTGTGTTCAATATTGATGCAGGAGTCACAGGAGTGCACAGCAGAGCGGTGTCCTGTTGCTTTAAAAAATGAAGGAAGAGCAGAAAGTTGTAATACCTTAAATTCCATAACACCCTCCAGTGTCACTTCCTGGGTGAATGTTGTTGCTAAGCGATGCTGCTCACCGAGCGGAACGGAATTTGTTGCCTGGTAACTTTATCTTATGGAGCGTTCCGTCAGGAAGACGCAGGAAGCACCAGATCCTCGTGTGAATCTAACGACACTAATCTCTCCGATAGTCGGGCTCTGGCAGAGGATTTGATTTGTGGATCGGAAAGATATGAATATAGCGAGAAAGCAATTTGCTCAGAGTAAAGAGAGAGGACTTTAGGAGTAAGTGAGTAAAGGAGACGGCATAGATTTTATCTTTACTTTGAAATGTTGTCCTCCCTGTTTTCTGATGTTTTATAGACCAAACGATTGATTGGTTAATCTGGAATTAATCGCTAATGAAACATATTTTTTTATAAAAATGTTTTTGGATTGGATTATTTGGAGTATTTGTAATTGTATTTGGAGGTATATAAGAAGTGGACATAGTCACCGTGACATCACCCATTGGTTTGTGGACGGCCATTTTGAAGCCTTGAGTTCGGCATTTTGGCCGTTGCCATCTTGGTTCTTTTGCAACCATAAGTTGCAGAGAGTGAAGAGGGTGGAGCTAAGTAAAACAACGCTGAGTAAGACATTTTTCGGCAAAAAAAATGTTAGAATTAACTTTGATGAAGTGAAAACACACTGAAAGGGTTAAAGTTGTAAGACGAAAACACGGACAACTCCCACACCGGACAACGCCGTGGTAGCGACCTGTCAATCACAAGGTAGCCCCGCCCTAAAGCATCCCCTGCTTTATGGTCTATTTGACTCTAAATGGGACCATAATTTACTAAATGAACATCTTGCTGTATTGAAGAAGACTTGAAACTAGAGATTGAGACCATAAACTCATCTTTACAATGTTCAAAGGCTCATCTTCTCATAGACTTCTATACAATCAGACTTCTATACAACCAGAGGAGTCGCCCCCTGCTGGCTGTTAGATAGAATGAAAGTTTAAGGCTCTTCAACATTGGCTTCACTTCTCAGACCCGGAGGTTGCCCGCTGCTTCTACTTTATATAAAATAATTTCCTGTTGCACCATACTCTGTGATCAGATATTCCTGGCCCGGTTTGAAAGGAGCCTTGGACTCCTGCAACCTGAAATAGATCCTGACCTTTCCACAGCGACTGGTCGGTTAGGGAGGTGTGAATCTGCTGCCTGTTTGTTTTGAAAGATGAGTCTTAAAGCCGCCGCCACACACACACACACACACACACACACACACACACACACACACACACACACACACACACACAAAGTTATTTCTGTTTTATTATTTCTTGGCATCTCTCTGATGGCAGTAAAGTTGGTGAAACTTGTGCGAGTCGATCACATATATGCACAGACACACAAGGAGGTCAGGAAGTGATGGACTCAGCGGATTAATCTTTTGCTATAATTGACCTATTCTTGTAATTGGTCTCTCCATGCCCCAGAATGCAATCTGCTCCAGTGACCCACTTCTCTAGAGTCAGCTCAGTGTCTCCCCAGGGTGCTCGACACATCAACTCCGGTCCCCAGCTTCTCCTCTTCTCTCTCTCCTACCAATTAAAGTCAGACGGCAGACCAAACCAGCATGTGAAATTTCTGAATCTCTTAATGTGATGCAGACGCATGAACTCCTGCCCCTTTATTTTACCCAGAACAGCACCTTGTATTTGGCTCTGTATGGGTCCTAACTTTACTCTTTTTATCCAAGGTATAAAAAGAAGGGTAGAAGTGCTTGTTTTTACTCTGTGTTCTGCTGTTTTTTGGCTGTTTTTAGCATTTATTTTCATTTGTATATATTTTTATAGTTTTAAACCTGCAAAATTTGATTTTTTTGGCCACTTGTTTATGGGGCACTTGTTAGCAAAAGTTCCTTATTTCCACATCCAACAGTTACAGAGAAATATTATCATTCATTTGGAGTCGTGTTGTTGTCCACCTGATGAATGTAAGGCCAGTATTCCCTCTCTTTTAGCTCTGTTTTTGGTCTCTACCAACTCCTGTGGGAAATATCTGTCTCTTTAGCTGCTAAATGCTCCACTGTGTTCATCAGCTAGTCTCTAACTGTATCTGTCTGCTGCTTGCTGCTGAGCAGGCAGTGTACAGTGGCTTTTTACAGCTTTTTCCTCTTAAAACTGTCGCCCACTGCGGCCGATAAAGTCGCTATGAGAGCCGTGAGAGTGAACCAAAACAGTAAAGTTGGTAAACAATGACCTGAAACTCACTGTAAAGCTCCATAAAGCCGAGGGGAGCTGCAGTCGGTTCATCACTACAAGCAACTCCTTTCACATTTTCATTTCATACATTGTTGTTATAAAAATATTGATTAAAGCTGCTTTAATATTGGGATTTTTGATATTACTTTAACTTCCATCTGAACAGTCAATTAATCACTTTTTAATTCTTAAAAATCTAAATCTTTTTGTAAACATAGAAGTAGTTGTCTTACTGGTTACCAACGGGAGCCTGGGAAGTTTAGGAACAGAATAACCCTGCAGTAGTTTAATCTTCTGATGGCAGTTGGAGGGAGTTATAGAGAGCTTTCATTTGACTTGAAATACTGTAACCTCTGTTGTGGAGGCACTCTGCTCTAGGGCCTCGTTCAGACAGATAACGGTTAAAAAGAAAAACGCAGCCTCATCTTTCTTCTTAATGAGACCAATGTGTTGGCACCGTGGCGGTGCTGCTGCAGAGGCTCTGACTAAAGTCTCAAGGTTGTCCGGTGAAAATGTTCAACTTCAGCTCAACTTTTAACTCATCACAGATCAAACACCATCCAGCAATCAATCATGCATGCATGCCAATCAATCACATGCAAGTATACCCTCTAGATTGTAGGGCCCGGTATTGCTTGAAGTTATTTGATACCAGTGCCAATCCAATATCCAAGATCCCAGACTGATCCAAAAACAATACTTTTTCCACTATCCTACAGGGGTGGGTGATATGGCCAAAATCTTCTATTACGGTATATGTAATTATATTTCATAGTAGCAATATCACAATACAGTAATTGTTCTGTAAATTCAATTAAAAACCATACTGTAATTCATCTCATTCTACCATTGTGCACAGTATAAAATCAATAAAAAAAACAACTAAATTGTATCATTTTGACTCCAAATGGAGTAGTTTTATTATGATAATGAAATATGATCAAGTAAAACTTAGATAATAACAAATAAGATCAATAACAATGTAAGTAAGGTAACAAGAAATAATCCAAAGTCAAGTATGTACATTCAATATAAAAATATTATAAAGTTAGAATACAATTTCTCGTGTGTTGATTTTGTAACTAAAATATTGAAGTCATTGACAAACAAACATTGTTTGGACAAAACACACTTGGAGTGTTGTTTTAGTAGCGTTAAGGCCTCGTCTTTTAGAAACTATTCAGAAAAAAGACCATCTCAGCATTTCAGGAAGTTTTTAAGGCAGTGTTTTAACACACAGCTCAGACAAACTTTGTACCGGGTTCGTCGGGTAAAAGAGGCTAAGAACATATATTATCACAGAGTTCCTAAACGAGACTAAGAATCTGACCAAGAAATTTGATAACTTTTGTGACCTGATAGTTTTTGATACTCTTTGGATCCGGGGAGTAATCTTTGGTTAAACCTCAAAACGCGTTGAGATTTGATCCCCTGCAGTAGAAGCAGTCAGGACGGAGGAGCAAAGGATGCTACTGGGATTCAACTTTTCAGAGTTTAAAAATCAGGCCGGAGAAACAAGCAGCTTTTTTCTTCAAGAAATGTATTCATGTCTCATATAAAGTATTAAATTCTGTTTGTCTGACAAATAAGATTGTCTTTGGTGGTTGAGACACTGTGATGAACTCTGAAAAGATGATCTTTAAACTGTCTTCTGACATTTAAAAACAGCATTGATTGGCATTATGAGGGCGTCATAATTAAAGGTCAAAATCTTGAACTGAAACAACACATCTGATTTCTAAGAAACCTAGTGGGATGATGCATTTTGGCACGATTGTGTTTAAATTATGAATGTGGTGTGTGTATGTGTGTGTGGGGGGTGGGGGGGACAAGAGCTGTCAGCAGTTACTGTGTAGTCGACTGAAAGAGTAAACTGTTGAACTTGAGAGGCGACTGCGAGGAGTCGAGGGTGAGCAAACTGTGTCTCCATGTTGCTGCAGACGCTGTAAGTCAAACATCAGCAGTTAATGAGCGAACTTCTGATGTTTTTTCATGTTTTCTGTTCTCAGAGACCCTGGAGCCCTCGCCGCCGACTTCAGCCCAGATCAGATATGGTGAGAGATTAAACCTGACACACTAACACACACACACACACACACACACACACACACAAATCCTCTTTATTCTGGAAAGACATAATTCCTCCCATCAGTATTTGTATGATGTCAGCAGTTCTGGCTTGAAGACTACTTTTCTAATAAACACTTTCAGTAGTTGCTCTCTTTTTTGTGTTTATGGTGGAAATGAAAGCTGACCAGACTGTAATTAGCTTTATTGATCTTTCTTGTCCATCATTTGATCCAATAACAGTTTGCTCTGTGAAGTCTGAACATCAGAGACAACCTCGGTTCAATAACTGACCTCATAATCAGAATCCACATCATTTTAAAGCTGACGTTTTTCCCTCAGCAGAACTCACAAGAAGAGTCATTTTCAAAACAATATTTATCCACAGTGGGAAATTATTGAGGCCACCAGAGGTAGTAAACTACTTGTACATGGATTGCTAAACTGAGTGCAACTCTTTAACGGGTATTCTGAAGTAAAGCTTCTGGGACATCCATATGGCTTTCAGAATAAAAGTGGGGAATTAAAATTCTTATTTTTTAAAGTTTTTAAGTAACGTAATGCAGTATTTAACTGTCATGCCAGATACGGTAAATGAAAGCATAGACTAATAACCGGTAAAATGTAGAAAATGCTATATTATCCCATATGCTGTATTCAAAACAAGCGAGTCATAACATTTCAAACAAAAAAACTTGGGCTGTCAATCGATTAAAATATTTGATCGCGATTAATCGCGTGATCGTCCATAGTTAATCCCGATTAATCAATTAAAAATGTACTTTACAGGGAGATTTGTCAAGTATTTAATACTCTTATCAACATGGGAGTGGATAAATATGCTGCTTTATGCAAATGTATGTATATATTTCTATATTATATTTATTTATGTTGGTTGACATGCTGTCTGCAGTTCACTGACGGCAAAGTGCAGGAATTAAATGTAAATCAGTGAGATGATGTGTTAATCCTTCCAGTGATGTTAATTTACTTCCTGTTTGTTTACAGTTTTATTCCATAACGCCATCCCCTTTGTTGGATTTGGGTTCCTGGATAACGCCATCATGATCGCAGCAGTAAGTGAATTTATTCACACAGTGATGAAAAATGAAATGGAATCTGAAGTCTTCATCAAACATCACATTTTCTTCTGTCTACTTGTTCTTCTTGTGACAATAACAGCGAGTCTGGATGAATATCTCACCTCTCTCTCCTCTGTTCTCCAGGGAACACAGATTGAACTCTCTATCGGAGTCACTCTGGGGATCTCCACCATGGCCGGTAAGAACATGTGAGAAACAGACCAGGAAGTCTGTAGTCGAGTCACAATGAAATCTAATTTGACTTTGGATGCGTCTGAAATTCCACACTAACATGCTCTTTAGTACAATAAAACAATTGGTGAGCTTTTTTAGTATGTCTGAAACCTTAGTATGAAACCAGTAGTACATGAATTGCTTTCAGTGAAATATTAGCGTATGCAAATGCTAGACACTTCGACGGCATACATATCCCACGATGCAATGCGGTAGTGGTGATAATGTCCATAACAGAAGTTGACAGACAGTTCTGTAACATCAATAACACTTAAATTGAACTGTAAAGTATCGTGATAGTATGG
Source organism: Sebastiscus tertius (assembly GCA_916701665.1). Classification (NCBI taxonomy): domain Eukaryota; kingdom Metazoa; phylum Chordata; class Actinopteri; order Perciformes; family Sebastidae; genus Sebastiscus; species Sebastiscus tertius. The sequence goes on from CAKAOH010034183.1 coordinate 40,630, forward strand.
AATCAGGAGATAGGTGAATCGTCCCAGCCCTACTACCTTATGAACACATGAAGTCCATACAGAGGTTATTGCTTTTCACAGTATATTCCATCAGCCATCACCTGGAAGACTTTTTTATTACTCGTATAGCTCAGGTGATGATGCCACCAGTTGTATAAAGTTGCACTGAAATATCTTCTTTACAGTCGCAACTCATCAGTTGTCCTGAATCACTTTGCAGTTTCTTGCAACAGCCTGCTGGCGTCATGGTCTGCTGTTCTGGGTCTCAGTTCTGGTCTTTATCACGCTGTGAAAACCGTCAAGGCGCACTGGAGCTTGCCTCCTCCCTTCTCCTCACCACTAGATTATTCCGTTTCCATGGATACTTGGCTCCAATTTCGTCTGCAAAGTGCAAATGAAAAAAAATGGCTCTAGATCAATAGCTGTGCTCTGACGTCTTTATCCATCCAGGCGCTGCTTTATATTTGTGTCATCGTCATCCAGCCTGCAGTGATGCTCTATTAACTCATCCCATATTTTAATTTTTTTATTAGAGACGAGATCTTTCCCAGCTTTTATTGCTGACTCCCGTTTCATCACTGTCATACACGATCAGTGTCAGAGGTGCAGGTGAAATGAAGCATTGTATTTTCACCTCTCCATCTGCAGCGAGGAGTTTTTCTTTGAAGGTTTTGAAGACGTCCATCTGGAGTTTCACTTCCCTTCAGGAAACTCTGCGTGCATTCAGCTTCAAGCATGGTTGGTTTTAATACCTCCAGAGATCCGCTGAAGACAAAACAAACACATACTTAGCACCTTTACAGTTTTAATGGCCGGGACACATATCTTTTTTTTTGCCACATTGTCAGCAATCCCCCATGAGAATCCAAGCCGCGGCGTGAATTATTCATAGCTGCCAAGTATTGTTGATGTAGTACATTAATTGGAATAGTTGTGAAGCTGATTCTGCTGACGGTAAAGCCATGAAGGCAGATGGAGAAGGAAGCTGACTATAGTGTCTTCTTGGTGGTTTTCCAACAGTGCTCTTTGATCTGTGAAAACTTTTCACACCTTCTCTCTCACTCCTACTGACGCTCATCTCGTGTTTTGCTGCTTTGATCTATTGTTTGGGCTCCTTGCTCTGCTTTTCATCTTTTTCGAATATACAGAGATGTATGTGGGCCACTTGGCACTGCAGAGTTTAGGTGTATTCACGTATTCGTTCTGGTTGTCGTGTGTGTAGGTGAGTTTCTTAAGTTTTCCTCAAACGGGGGCATGTTGGAGGGACGACGCAGGCTCTGCAGGTGGATTACAGCCTCAACAGCAGCCAATTAATTGTCCTGTTAGAATTTAACTTCAATCATCCATTCATCTATTTTTGGGGGCGCTTTCACAGCCAACATTTAGTCCGTTTTAATCCATCTCTGGTGTGGTTTGATAGTGCCATTGTGAACGCAGTAATCGTACTCTGGTGTGAACCAAAACAACCGACGTCTTTCAGATGTTTTGATCCCAACAATCCCAGAGTGGAAATGAAATGGATGGAAAGCTGATTGTTGCAGAAGATTGTCTGTCAGGATTAAAGTTAAATTAAACATCTAGAACAACTACAAACTTTCTTTTAGTCTCTAAAACTCCTGACATTTGGAAATGAATAGATGACCTTTTAAAGTATTTTTGATGAACACCTAACATGACACTCTGATGTGTTGCTTTGGCTCTCTCAAGGTTTTCCTGGGATCTGCTGGTTTAAAAACGGCATATTTTCCCCTAAAACATGATGGTTTTTGAGTCCTTGAATTTCAACCTAGACCTTAAAAAAGTCATGAAAAGATGCTGCAACTCATTTTTAAAAAGTCAGTAATATCCTTCATTACATGTGTTGCATTAATTATCTGTCTCTATGTATGTGTGTGTGTGTGTGTGTGTGTGTGTGTGTGTGTGTGTGTGTGTGTGTGTGTGTGTGTGTGTGTGTGTGTGTGTGTGTGTGTGTGTGTGTGTTTCATCAGAGAACGGCAGAAATCAAAGTGTTTCCCTCTTTTGTGTTTTGCAGCTGCGGCGCTGGGGAACCTGGTTTCAGATCTGGCAGGTCTCGGGTAAGCAAGCAGCATCATAAACCGTCTCTGACGGGTCTGTTTTATTTTAAGGTAGATGTGTGGAGTCTATTGAAGACGTTTCAAGGTACTGTCGGTGTTTATGCTGCGTTTTTAAATTAAAATTAATGAACTGAGGTTTCTTTGTGTCGTTGTTTTGCCGTGTTTGATGTTTTTGTTTTGCTCCTTTGTAGTTTAAAATTTGAATTCATCCTTTCTGTCTTATAATACCTGCTTTTTCCCTCACAGGCTGTTACACATTGTTTTATATTTTGGTGTGTGTTTGTGTTCTTCTGTTCTTTTATCTTTGGGAGAAGCAGCTCGTTTTACATTCTCAACCTGAAGACATTGTTTTAAAGTGATTTAGTTTTGGATTAGGAAGGTTGGATAAAACAAATGCATGTTGTTTTATCTTTACATCCTTCTTAGAACCAGTTTGAAAATAAGTTTACCTGCTCATGTCATTCATTTAGTTTTTTATCACTTTCTTTGTGCTAATAAACTCAAGTATAAAACAATAAACGGCATAGATTGTGCAGGAGAGGTGAGAAGGGCTTAGAGTAAAACCTCCCCTCTAGGTTTTACATTTTATCCTAATACGATGGATATTGTTTTATATTTTTCTTAACATAATGATATATTAAAAAGAAGACAAAATAAAAATAAAAAACAAATTAGTAGTAATGCTAATAATAAGAAGAAAAATAAAACAACATAAAACATATACTGAGCACATTAACTGTAGCACAGCTGTTTTTTCATATAAAACTTAAATACTGACAAACTGGTATTCAAAATAATGATCCTCTGTGTTTTATGACATATCATTGTTGTATATTGTCCACACAATTATAATTACAGGAATGTGTGCATGTAGTCTTGCAGGTTATGTGGAGTCTCTGGTTTCCAAACTGGGGATGAATGGTCCAGATCTGACACCCAAACAGGTGGACATGTGGCAGACCAGGGTCAGCTCTCACATGGTGAGATTCTTATATTTATTTACATTATTATTTTGGGAATGTTATAGTTATCTCTCCAATAGCGAGAAATGACGAAGTCAGGGTGCCCTGATTTTTCATTTTTTTTAAAGTTTATTTTTTTGTGTCATTAAGTAGCCTTCATCCATAACGGTAGGTATGAAACAAGGACGTTTTCTAAAATATAAAAGAAAGCTTGAGTGGAGCGGGAAGGACAGTCTGCTGCTGGTAGAGGAGACACATCAGAGGAAACATCTTCAGGAGTATCCACAGACCAGTAGATCAATCACTGTCAAGCTGTATTCTTGTCATTTGCTCCCCGAGGAATGAAAAAAGTGGTGTAAAATAAAATCTATCACATCCTGAGATAACGGCTTAAAAGGAAGCAACACCTGCAGCTGGTGAGCTGAAACTACTCTAGTCTGAAATTGCCTCAGAAAACACATCATAGCTGTAATTTAGAGATGCACCGATTACAATCTTCCTGTTCAGTTATGATTTTTTTAAAAGTTTGACCTGCAGATTCAATTCAATTTATTTTTATATAGCGTCAAATCCTCACAGAAGTTATCTCGAGATTCAGATTTTCTTTCTTTCTAAGAACTATAATACAAAACATTTTTGCAACTTTTCAGTAGTGGAAAATTAAATTGTATTTTCATAAATTCTGAACATGATATGTAGTATTTATAATATCAGAGAAGAATCTGAAAACATATTTTACTGTATATGTAGCCCTATTATTGAGAGTCTCCTATTTACTATCTATCTAAAACTATGTATTTATTTATACAAAACCATTTATGAATCAGGATCTATTTACAAGAAAGAGTATTATATTGTATTAACTCCCAGCATCCTCCTGCCTGTTCCACATCCGCTACATCTGAGACTGATCGGCCGATCAAGCTCTAAATTGTCCGATTCCGGTCAGCGGCCGATAGCTCTGTGAATCTCTATATTGTATTCCTCTGTGTCACAGCCAACTAGGACCCTAACAGGCTACTCCTTATCTTAGAGAGTCCAAAGGAACATACTAAATCGGTTTTATTCTAGAGTTTGTCAGTAGGAGAACAAGAAGAAGGATTTTGACTTTTAACACGATGATATGACTTCTTCTCCTCCTGCAGGGTAAAGCCATCGGAGTGACCATCGGCTGCATTTTGGGGATGTTCCCACTGTTTTTCTTCAGCGACGATGACGACAAGGAGAAAAAGAAGGAGAAGGAGAAAGAAGCACAACCCTGCAGCGACACAGCGTCTCAGTCTTCCTAACAGGCTACTACAGCTCACCTACAGACGGGCTACTGCTGATGTCAACTTAAAACAAGTATTTATAGTTTCTCTGTCATCCTGCTCGAGGCAGCGTTCACACTTCTTCTGTGTCCAAACCCTCTAAAGCTGTTTGTGTAAACTGATCTTCTGATGCACCACCAAGCTGTGGTGTTCTCACACTGTGCTCCGTCCAGACATGCCATCTGTTAATTCAGTATGTCAATTTAATGGGGATTCACTCATTTTAAATTCACTCGTTTTAAATTTTGATGAGGGAACTTATCACTTCTCTTTCTCATTCACTTTTTATTTCCAACATGATCGGACAACAGGCTCTGATGGAGCAGCAGTTATTGGTGATTGCTGAGTTGAAGCATCTGACTCGGTATCAATGGGAAGAAGTTAGATTGGTACAACCCTAATCTCAGATCCCATCAGCCATCGGTCTAGCGGCGGATAAGCCTCAAGAGGCAAGGGGCTATATTTCTGGGGTTCCAGTGTAGCCAGTAGATATACGGACCAACGCTTCCTCTTTCGTGCGATGTCATTGTTTACAGTCCGATTAGCAATTTCAGATGCGAGACTGGAGTTTGAGTTGAGAGAGGACGTCTGCGACGGGATTGTTTCACAAGGAGCCAGTTTACAAGCTGAAAACGAAATCATCGCCAGCTCTCAATCACAGCTGTCAATCATGACGTCTCAGCCCCTTTTTATAGCATCAAATAACTAAGTACAACCAAACGTATCAGAAATAATGAATCAGCGTGATAAGAACTAGCTTAAATGACTGGAACCATCTTTGGGGAAACATTTATTTGACGTGTACTTTGAGTTTTTAGTTTGGTCCATGTCCCATCCACTAACATGGAGGGGGCGGGCTTTATGAGCTATACTGCAGCCAGCCACTGGGGGGGGGGGTGGGCGATCCAGATGTTTTGGCTTCACTTTTGGGGAGCTGTCATGTCGTCCATCTTTATATGCATGCATCTATGGTCAATACTACTCAAACTACAAACGGAAAACTACATATGAATGCAGAATCTGTTTATAGAGATCAGGACAACCCTAATGAATGCATAACCTTCATGGTGCTAGACAAAAAAAACTCTGTCTTTTGCATGTATATTGCCTTTTTTTAACTAGTTTTCAAGAATGTGACCTATCTTCTCCATTCTGCTGAGGCTCAGTGAAGCTAAATCCTTAGAAATGAGAGGATTTGGTTGTCAGTGGAAACCAATCTTAGATTTCCATCTCAGTTTTTTAACAAAGAACAAATGGGTTTTGTGAACGCTGCCTGAGTAGCTCCCAGGATGGGAAGTGTTCCCCTGTCTCAACACCTTCAATACAGGGTATTAGACGTCCCTCCTCTTTCCCACAGAGGACGGGGTGTGAATCCCAAAACTCCAGTTCCCTATTCTGCTGTTTATCAGCCACCAGTTCAGAAACATCCAGGTGTGACTGGTGGTCGCTTCCCATCCTGACAGTAGAAACACAAACAGCATGAAGTGGAACACTATATCACGTGTTTAACAGACACCTTTGACTGTCTTGTCCCTTTTCTTATTTGAAAGAACAGCACATATTTGATTATTGTTCTTCAGCGAACACTTTATACATTTGAAGACTTCATCTCCAAAACACTATTATGTCCATTTTGGGTCAAAAACAGTTTCTCAATACTGAGCTGAAACTGAGCAGACTTTTCAGTGATGAATATAGAGTCGCTGCTCCTGAGTATCGGCAGTGAGGGTCTTAAACTTTTACCAAAAAACAACAAGAAACAATGTCAAATAAAAGGAACAGTGTCCACTGCTACCTCGAGGAGAATATTTTCGGTGTTTTGCATGAAGAACTGATGTAGCTCTATAATCAGACTTTTTTATTTTCTTGTCAGATGGTTTTTAATATGCTGGAAAGTCTTCAAATGTTTTGTACGGGTTGAAGCAGGCGCTCGGTGGTGAGACACACAACTTGGAAACTGAAGTTGCTATTTTCAGTTTTGGGCTTTACACCGATGTTTGCTCTCCAAGGTCGTTTCTGTATCTCTGTTTTTCTGTCTGCACCATCTTTTTCTTCTCCCTTTTCTCTCGTGGACACTTGACTTGCATCCAGCTGTCTGTGTAATTAGTGTTTTTTTAGGTTATGATGTTTGGGATTTGCCACATACGTTTCAGTGATTTCTGTGACTCTAACTTTCTCTTTCTTTGTGTCTCTGTCTCACATACACTCCAGGTGCTTTATGTGAATCCAGTTGATTATCTTCTTCTGTTCACTGTTACTGGCTAAAATCTAAAATCACTCCCTGTTCACTACTTATTTCACTGTCCCAATTTTAAGGCTGCAAACAAATGATTATTTTTATTATCCATTAATCTGAATCGATCAATTCTTTATTCTATGAACTGTCAGAAAAGAAACTAATAATTCACCTGGGCTCTCTGACATAACAACTTCTTTTTTTCCGACCAATAACCTCGAACACAAAGATGTTCAACTTCTAATGATATAAAATAGGAAATCCTCACATTTTAGAAGCTGGAGCTGGAGAAGATTTTCTGGTTTTGGTTAAAAATTATATAATTATTTTCTTGTTGATTTAACTTATCGACTAAACTCTAATTGCGCTTATTTTGACTGATATTGCGATATGACTTGCGATATTAGAGGTAATGATAATTTTTACATGTTCTCATTTTCATTGAAACACATTAAAATGATTATGGTGTGATTTGTGCGGGTATCTGTACCAAACAAAGATGTCTTAAGTCTGTAGAAAATGATGTGTAGGCCAGGACATCTCTGCAGCACCACAATGTTTAATTCAAAATGGTATTTTGACACATTTTGCCTGTAACAAACTGCGATTTCCAAATTGTAGTAGGCCATATTGCGATTTCGATAAAATCTCTACTCGTGCACTGATTCTTTTAAGCTGAACAGCCAATCGGAGTGATTTCTCTCACAGACGAGCTCCGCCGGCGATTCAACATGCTGAATCAGCCGAAAAACCTCCAACGCGGGCCGACTAGAGCCGACAGTGCGAGACACACCGCAACAACTAGACCGGCAGACGCTCACCGACGGCTCCAAACTGTCCAACAGGCCGACCGTTGGCTCGGTGTGTCGGGGCCTTAAGAAACGTATTTGTGATGTGTCAAAAACATATCCCTCGAAATGTAATTCACAAAGACATTCTTAGTGTATGAGAAAGTAATCTTTAGGAGGCTGAGCTAAAGGTTTATCAATAAGGAGAGAAAGGCTGCTGTTTATTAGCCTCCATATTTAAAGAATAAACTAAGGTTATACTGTTACACACACCTTGAATCTGTTTACTCTACAGAAAGTTCTCTAAACACTGGCGTTGCTAGTGGGACAATATAAACAGCTCGCCTCTCGTCTTCTTCACATTATCTGTTCATATCAGTGCGTTTCTCCTACAGAGTGAACTATTGAGTGTCTGTTCTATAGGAAGTAGTGAATGAGTGACTGAGGGAGTGATTTCAGACACATCACTCTGTTTTCCATTAACCCTCAACTGGTTTTCACACCAGCCTGTACACTTTATTTTCTACACACGTCATAAACACATGGAAGAACAGGAGTTATTTTCACGCCTTGAAAAGTTTGAAAATTGCCAAAACTTTAAAAATATTGTAATAATGATTTCTGTTATTTAACAGATTGTGATATTTGCTGCAGGGAGGAGAAATGTTCAGGATCAGGACACAAATCCTCCAATCAAAGGGAATTAAGGGCTGAGTTAGTAAAGACCTCCGGGTGACAGTAATGTTTGAACAATATTTTAACGAGTATTTAGACTCGGCTGCAGAAGATATTTGAGTTTGACATTAGATTAACTGTAAAAACCTCGAGGGGATTATGTCGTAATAGAAGAGAATGAGGACAACGAGCAATATACAATCTGTTTGAATCATACAAGGAGTAACTAATTAATCAGTAATAATAAATGATGCTGTTTGTTACCGTGGACAATCTCAACTTGGATGTTTTTGTATCATATCATGTATTTATTTCTTTTCAAAGAGCATGAAGGTTTTCTTCAGGCTTGTGTGGTGAGCAGATTTTGATTTCTCTCTTCTCTCGGTGATATTTTGCATAATTTCACTCTGAAGAGAAAAAATAAGAGAAAAGATATTTAGACGCTTATGAACAAAGTATGTAATGTGTTTCAAGTCCGTCAGTTAAAGGACTGCTGTGTGGTGCTGCCATCTTGTGGACAGTCTGGAACAGCAGCTGTTGAGCACTGATGTGATTCCTGTATGTACTATATAACACCAGTGATGTGGAAGGATTGATTATACTGAATGCATTTTGCAACATAATGTGCAATTTAAACTAACTAATAATAAATCTGGGAGTGTTTAACTCTGGCTCCGCAGGTGATCCTGAAGCTCTTTAGTGTCTCCTCATTCATCGCCGACGACCGACGTGACCTCGAGGTCGTTCTGAGCAGCTCTAAGATCAGATTGTGTATCTACACAAACTAACCCAGTCAACCACAGAGTCACATTCAGCACACCGTTCATCTTAAAGGCTCTGAAAACACCTTTTCTCAATCAGTTTCTTACGTTGAACGATGGGATCCTACAAGAAAGCACTGCGGTTTTTGAGTTCAACTCTTAATATTTACTAACTTAACAGTTTAGAGTGGAGGGGGACTTTAAAGTTTTCAGTAATTCAATTTCAATAATATATGTTGTTTGTTTTTTTAGGTCTGTCAAAGTTAACACAATAATCACATGTTAGCGCAAATTTGTTTTACAGCCATTCATTTCTTTCTTTCTTTCTCTGAGAGGCTAGTAAGTAAAGTAAATGATAAATTATAATAAAATAATTAAGTAAATATTCTGGTGATCCATTTTCTAAGTCTGATCTAAATTGTTTTCTCTCCTGTGTTTATGATTTAAAGGTTTTTGCAGGATAATCTTTATAAGTTCCTTACTTTTTTTTTTTCATCTGTCAGAACAGGTTAATTTATTTTTATTTATTTGCCAGGATTATTTTATTTCTTGTTGTTGTAGTACTAGTTTCAGCCACAAGAGGCTGAATGCACCAGCCCAATGCTCTAAAATAGGACGAAATGCATTCATTTTTTTCTTCCAGTTTTAATTTCTCCATCCGCTCTAAACACGAGGTACATATATTCTGATTTTAGGAAATTATGTGACATCACTGTTATGTTTTTCTTTTGGCTTGAAATGTATTTTAATCTACGCTAATCTGCTGTTTTGGGATTTTTTTTTTCCACAGACGAGAAATGATCATTACGGATTGTTTCTAAGTCTTAAACACAGAAAAAAAATCAATTTAGATCAGACTTAGAAAGTGGATCACCAGAATTTTTTTTTTTTTCTCACTTGCCTCTCAGAACTTCCGTATTTGTCAGTAATATTTAAGTATTTACTGAGTTTATTAAGGGATCAAAGTGTCTTCAATGTCTAGCTGTTGGACTAAAGTTAAACTGTAATCGAACTGTAATCTTGTGAAATAAATTGTAATTGAAAAATGAAACTTTGATCTAAAATATGAATCGGAGGTATCGTACACAGTAAGAACAAACAAACCACAAGTGTCCTTAGTCATCAGATGCACATCGTATGCTACAATTTTATTATTTAGCCAAAACAGCTGGTATACATAGAAAATAGGAGACAGTTAGTAATTCAGGAGCTGAACATTAAACATAAAGTACAGGATTCTCTGAGCCGGAGGTAAAGAAACAGGTCGGCCCAGTAATAAAACAAACGCAACAGGTTGCCAGTACTTCTGGTACCACAGACGGGACTGTGTGTGTCACAGTAACAGACGATTCTGATACCTTCTGGGTAATGAAACTGAAATCTGAAGTGTCCGTCTGCTTTAAAAAAGTAATAAAACCTGTTAATTATCTGCTCATGTTTTTCACTTTATGAGCAAATATGACTGAAATTAGATGGAAATGTTTCTCAGCTTTAACTGTTATGATGCGTTCAAGGCTGGTGGGAAATTTCACTATCTGAGTTGACAGTTTAAGCATTCATGTGCCGTTTTGATCAAATGAAGTAAAACAAAGGAAACTTTATTTATATATCAGTATGTAGTTGAGCAGTGATTATAAAGTTATTACCCAGAAACCAGAAATAAGGCTCAGATTAACAGGTTTTACATTTGTTTTAACCCCATTGAGGAATATTTGACTATATTTGTGACATTATCAGAAGCTACATTTTATGTCTCTGTTCCATTAATAAATACAAATGTATTTTAGATAAAATCTAAATCAGACTAAGGGCAGAAGCAAACTGTTCCATGTTAACCTTAATTTAAATTTTCCAACTTTTTGAACTTTAGAGGAATAAATGAAAAAGAAAAAACCCCATTAGTGTACGTTTCAGAAGGACAATTCACTAAACACTAAAGAGCATCATGTGCATATATTCAATTGAACATTTTTGGTTCTTTGGGGCAAATACAATAACAGAAAGAAACCCAGGGCATCACTTAGCATATACTGTTGGGGATTTGGCAACTTGTCTCAAAGTAAAGGCCGAACGTTAAAGGGCAGGGACACACTGACGGCTGCTTTACTTACAGCTCAGAGACAGAAACAGCCTCCACACACACTGAGGACCGGACTACGGATTCTTTTTGTATCTAGAATGAATTTCAAATTTCTCCACACAACTGCATTTTCTGTTACTAACGTGAAGTGACTCCTAATAATCTCTTTTCTAATCCTCAGTGTGCGTTAGCATCACACACAGTTACTGAGTCCTCGCAGGCCTCGAACATTCGGCTTCATACGCTTGTTATCGCGTCAGCTACACGATTGTATTCGTTAACCTGCGCTGGAAAATGAAAAAGGATATAAAACAGACAGGCTTCAGTCATCATACAGGGTGTCAAACTGCTGTCACACAAAATCGGAAACATTAATGATCCCTGTAGGGAAACACATCAGATGATGAAACGGCATCTAAAATGCATTGTGGTCCAGAAGAAGCAGACCAACTGAGGAAAAACATTTTTTTTAGTTCCAGTAGAAAAAAGCAGACTATTAAATCTTTTGTTCAACTAAAAAAAAAAAAGACAACATGCATATTAAATATATTTGTTAATATGTTTTATATGCTCAACAGGACAGTTGGGGAGTTTAGAAACGCGTAAAGCCACAAATAAAATGGGTGAAAACATTTAAAATGAATAAATAATGTGACTGGTGATGACACTCTATTAACAGTAATTATTTAGTAGCAACAGGGAAGTTTCGTCTATCTCAGCTCGTTACGCTAATTACCCGCAAACACGAGCTCGATTTTTAACTCATCGGGCTATTTGACATTTAGTAATTACAAGCTATTACAGGTTTATATATTTGTCGCAGTCGTACATGAATATCAGTGCACAGCAGGGTACGCTTGTTGTTCGGTTGTAACCGCCTGTTTAATCGCAGCTAATAGAGGATTTTCAGTTCAAATCTATCGGCCTCGTCTGATCTGGCACCGTGCTGGAGGTCTATGGAGCTGAGATCTGGCTCTCCGCTAGCTGAAACACTTTGTCAGACTGACGACGTTCAGACGCATCACAACAAATTAGATTCCTTCTTATGCTACAATGCTACTGCTAAGAATTAAACAAAATATTAATATTAAGCAAATAAAATATGTAAACATCAAACTTGAAATTTAACAATGTCTTTGTCGACATGGTAGAGATAATGGATCTCCAAAAGCTAGCTGAACTAATATCGAAAAGTGTCTGTAGAAATGTTCAGTCATCTCAAATGTAAATGGGAATGTCATGTATTAGTTGATTAATAGTTTGTATTAATAATCTGTGAGTAACTAAAGCTGTCAGATAAATGTAGTAGCGTACTAAACTACTACTTTATACTTCTACTGGAGAACTAAAAAGTACATTATTGGCTTCCAAAATGTAGTGGAATAGTATAAAGTAGCAGAAAATGGAAGTACTAGTTACACTTTCTGCTACTTTATACTTCTACTGGAGTAATAAAACATACATTATTGGCTTCAAAATGTAGCGGAGTAGAAGTACAAAGTAGCAGAAAATGGAATTACTACAGTTACATGTTCGGCTACTTTATATTTCTACTCCGCTACATTTTGGAAGTCAATATTGTACTTTTTAGTACTCCAGTAGAAGTGTAAAGTAGCAGAAAATGGAAGTACTAGTTACATTTTCTGCTACTTTATACTTCTACTGGAGTGGTAAAATGTACATTATTGGCTACAATGTTAGTTTCTACTCAGAGCTGTTCATTAGCTACTGTAACGGTATATTGATACAGTATTTAGCTAATAATTAGGTAGATGTATCAAACTTGAAACGTCCTTTGAATTCTGTTGAGCCAAATGTAATCAGCTGTAATCACGCTAGAGAGCTAAAGACCTCCAACACGGCTGCCAGAGTGCTAAACCACCTTTAAAACCTCTCTATAGACCCAACAGTTGGTGTTTGATGGCTAGTAAGCACAGACAGTTTAGGACTAAAGCAAGCTAGAGTTTATATACCCGTTCTCTTTCCAAACAATGTACACTTCATAGTGGTGCCTGTATTGGGACGGTGAACCAACAGATCTTTTATTAGTGGGTGTATACTAAAAGTCATTATCGATTAATATGCCTTTTATTTTACGTTTAATACATTAAAATAATCCATTTCAGATAAGTGCAGCACGCCGTCCCAATACTGAAGCTTTGACTCGTCCTCAACCGTTAACATCTGTGCCAACTAAAGTACAACTCCCCATCAGCACACTGGCTTCACTACAACAGACCAATACACCAATCCACATTACTCCAATTACTCTAGCTAAGTAGTAACACGGAACCTGTAGTAACAACCTCTATTTACTACCATGGACTCTTTGAAGTGTATGCTAACACACGGTTGCTACGTAGCTGGTAGATTAGCAACATGTTAAAAGTTGAACAATGAGCCGGGACAGAGGCGTTCGGTGAACCGTAGAGGCCGACAAAGTCAGATCAGGTCTGTCTAGACTGGTACTTCATAATGGTTTGATTTATGTCCATTTTAGAATTTGTTCAAAAGGTGCTTTAAAGGGATTGTTTGTAACTTTCAGCTAAAAGCACAATATCACTCTATATTTCAGCTGCTTGGCAGTAATGTTAGCTGACCAGACCAAGGTCTCTCCATCAATCAATGCTGATCCTAGTGTTGGCTTTTCCTGCCTCAGCCTCCCGACCGCAGCCGGAGGGAACAGGGGAGACACCGGAGTTTTGGTCTGAGACGATAACGTTTCTCTCTGCAGAGCTCCGTCACTTCACAAGACACGGGAAACCTCTGTTGGTCTGGAGGAGCTGCAGCAGTTATTTCTGCACAAACGTCCACTGAACATTCACTAGATATTCTCAGAGCTAAACTAACTCTCCTGCAGTGAGGAGTGAGCAGCATGCACGTGAGAGGTGGAGCGAGAACGTGCGTGTTGTGTGAGTGAAGACAAGCAGGCAGAGGAGCGGTCTGAACAGCGTAGCCACACGCGAGCGCACATGGGATCCCGACCCCGTAGATTTATACGTGTAAAAAGTTACAAACAGTCCCTTTAAAGAAAATATTTGCAACAATAAAAATCAAATTACAGCAATATCTAACAGCAGACCTGATCTGGCACGTCGTAGGCATCCGCGGTCCCTGATCCGCTACTGTTAATATCCAACGCTGGGATATTATGGGCTCAACGGTCTTATAAATCTAATTTAAAAGCCAAAATGATTGTTTATACTGGGGCAAACGTTTTAAGATCATGCAGGTCAATCTACTGTAGGTGGTAATTAACTTCGTTGTGAATGGTTACTCTCCTCAATACCCTAACAAATACAAATACTCTTTCAGTTTGCGTAGAAGCTCGATTTCTCTTTCAGTCGCTCTTTATTCTCTATCAAACACCCCATCTATGTTTTACATAAAAACAAAAAAAAAAAAATCCAGCATCATTTTCAATTAAATATTTAAGTTAAATTCAGCCATCAGGCTTTTGGCACCTTTAGTGGAAATGTGGAGACTACGGGGGGGGGATGTAAAAGGAGCGTTATGACAAACAAAAAAAGTACAAACACATCAAAATATAAATATGTACATACAAATAATGATTTGATCTTTTTGAAAATACTCCATCAATCCTTCCAGAATTTTTTTTCCCTACGTCATCTATTGTCACTTCTTCCCCAATACTACACGCATTAACATCGACTTAATGTTTCATTTAAGTAGTTTCTGCTACAACAAGGTTGTCCCTTCACATCTTTTCTCTTACGTACGGAAGTTGCCCAGGGGAACGGATCTCGGATCAGCAGCGGGAGTAACCTCAGAGGGAACTGGAGTTAGTCAAGTCTATCTCAATGCTGACAGTTCTCAACTTGCATGAGGCTGCAGGTCTCACTCATTTTCCCAAAGCAAGTAAATGTGGCAATGTGGGGAAATTCTTGGCCTGAACAAGCCCATAGATATTTAACAAAAGGTTTATATTGTCACCGGATCAATGATTTAATCTGGACAAGAAACTTCTACTTTGTACCCACATTAGTTTGATAGATTCTCTTTAGTTTGTATCAGTTCAGAAAAGAGATTTTCAAACTATGTATGATGGCTGTGATGCCACAAACTCCCAAAACGAAGAGGTTGTCATCTCTCATTTAAACAATTTATCTTTGGCCAAAAGGTGATGGTGCCAAGTTTCCTACCTTAGCTAATTTGTAAAGTGATCCTTGATCAGAGACTCTGGGCAACTTCCTCCTAACCTCGGCGTCCAGTTGATGTCATAAGCTCCCATTTGCGCTAACTTGTTAATGACCATTTTGTGTCCCTTTGAGAGCATATTTGCTGAAATGCAGCCAGGGATGCAAAATGGCTCAAGTCAAACCACCCTATTCTAGTCTCAGTGAATAATTGGCGCCGATCGGTCATTGGTCGACGTCTTCTTGAGCCTGACACCTCGTCGGATAGCCACCAGAAAATCCTCCACCTCGCTATATTCCGTCTCCTCCAGGAGCTCCGGGAGAGGCCGGCGCTCCCACTCGGACACCCGACCGCCGGGCTGCGGCGGCGGGGTGGGAGGATCCGACCCCTCGCTAAGGTGCTGGGTCTCCCACGGGACGGACTTCGGGGACAGTGGCCCGTTGCCGCTTGGTGACAAAGGGGTGGTCGGAGGGCTGAGCGGGGTTCGTGGTGCGTTGCCGTCCTCTGACGCCGCCCTGCTGGGGAAACCGGGATGATCAGGCACAGTGGGGGTCTTGACTGGGATCATGGGGGGCTTAATGGGGATGGGGCCCAAGCTAAGGCCCCCGGAGGGTCGTCGCAGGTTGGGTTTGGAGGATGGCGTCCGTCGGATGGTGGCGACTCCCGGCGTGATTATGGCAGAGGGGTTGGAGGGCAGTCCAGCGGTGGAGGCCGGGCGTTTGGACTGGAACATCCGGCGGTAGGACTGACTGATGTCGCTGTTTCTGGGGATGGTGGAGGATTTATCAAAGTCTGATGACTGCTGATGCTCGCCGTCCTGATCCGCTCCCACGGAGTAGTAGTCACAGTCGGATACTGAAGGGAACAGAGAGCCATCTTATCAAAACATTTCTTTTTTTCAACATACTATAACTTTTTAAAAAATGTTCGACATACTATACTATGACTTTTTTTTTCTTTTGTTTTCGACATACTATACTACGGCTTTTTTTCAACATATAACTTATTTTTTTCCCGACAAACTATACTGTGACTTTTTTTCAACATACTATAGTATGACTTTATTTCACTAAATTTTTCAACATACTATGACTTTTTTTTATTTTTTTAGACAAACTCTACTGTGACTTTTTATTTTTTCGACATACATACTCTACACTGACTTTTTAAACAAAAATCTTGACATACTATACAATGACTTTTTTCAACAGACTAAATTATTACTTTTTTTTAAATACTATACTATGATTTTTTTTTAAAAAATTCAATATAGTACACCATGATTTAAAATTGTTTTGACAAACTATACTATGACTTTTTTCAATATATTATGAATTTTAATTTTTTCGACATACTATGGTATTTTTCCGAATAAAATATATAAAAAGAACTCCTAGTATACTATGACTTTCATATATTTTTTTTGACATGTTATACTATGACATTTTTTTCAATATTTCTTTCGACATACTGTGCTAGGACCTTTTTATATTTTTTTCGACATACTATACTATGACTTTTTTTCGTGAAATCTTTCGACGTACTATACTAGGACTTATTTTCATAACTTTCTTTGACATACTATAGTATGACTTTTTTTCACTAAATCTTTCGTTATATGGAGCGACGCCTGCGAGCTAGTTCAGGCAGTCGACTCGAGCTGCACTGCTACATACACATGTGACATGCCTCACTCTCAATACCATAAACCAAACACACCCTCCCAATTGGGCGGTCTATTGAAGCTGCAAAATTCCCCGTCTCTCCCTCTGCCTCTTCAATGCTGCTGCTGCCCTGCACGAGTACTGCTGCTGCCTGCTTACTACCACCCCAGCATCGACCCCAGCATCCACCTGCAGGCTCCGACGGGGGAAAATATGTTTAATCATCTCTCCCAATATCTCATGTAATCATATCTGCAGGGAGTGATGAGGTCGGAGTCTAGACCCCAAACTCTAACAATGTTCTGCTGTTGAAATAAACTTTTCAAACGTGAGTTGTCTGACTGAAATTATATCTTTCAACATACTATAGTATGACTTTTTTTCACTAAATGTTTCGACATACTATACTAAGATTTTTTTTCAGAACATTTTTTGACAAACTATACTATGACTTTTTTTCATGTAATTTTTCAACATGACTTTTTTTCATAAAATTTTTCGACATACTATACTAAGATTTTTTTTCACTAAATATTTCGACATGACTTTTTTTCATAAAATTTTTCGTCATACTATACTAAGATTTTTTTTCATGAAATTTTTCGACATTATAT